>CAIGRT010108355.1:0-18494 GCA_903798405.1 Fraxinus platypoda | reverse complement strand
TTGCCTCCTTTTCTAGTAGTGAAATTCTATTTAACCAAGAAAACAATGACAGAAACAAATATGCATATATACTACTTTATATAATGCTTATATCTTTTCTAGGGCAATGGAAACCCCAGATTATGCAATCTGAGAATAGATAAAGAAATAGGGTTTCAAAATGAATGGGGTTTGTAATTCGGCAGAGAATGGCTAAAGATGTTTGGGAACGAGGCATTTGAAATGGAATTGAACTTCTTTTAATTAAATTTTGATTTATAATTAGGAGAAATCAGTTAATTGTGATAAGTAGATTATTGCAGAGTGAAGAATATTGAATAGAGAAATGTAGGGATGGGAACGAGGATGGTATAGGATGAGTCGACCATTTTCATCTCCATCACGTCGGGTATTTTTGTCATCTTACCCTATCCACATACCTGGTTAAAGTAGAATGGGGGAGATCGAGGCACGGAGGGGCAGGTCTCCTACCCCATTTATCGCCCCGTTATTTTTTTCTTTGATTTTTTGTTTTTATTTTGTCTTTAATTAGTATATATTATTACTTTTTTTTTCCAATTTGTTAAGAACAACTCATATTGTCTTTAAAAATAATGATACGTCTTTTATTTTTGTTTGACAAAAGGTTAAATTTAAAATTAACTTTAATTGGGACTTGGTGTGGGGACTATGTTTCACATACCTGTCTCGTACCCACTTAGGGTCAATGACCCCATCCCATCCTAATCCCATTTACCCGGTTAAGAGGGTAATTTTCGCCCCATTTGAGGCTGGGCCTCACGGGCATCGGGTTGAATGTAATTTTTTGCCATCTTTAGAGAAAAGTAAAAAATAGATATGAATGTAGTGGGAAAAAGACGAAGTGGGGTGGGGTGGAGTGGGGGTGGAGGTGGAGGTGGGGAAAATATAAAATTTTAGAGGTTTGGAATTGTAGGTGGTGTATAAAAAGAATTTTGGTATAATTTGTAAACAAATAAAATGTTCAGGACCATAAATACAATTATTCCTTTTAAATTTTTACAATTTTTACTTTTTTAATGGTTAAAGTAACGAAATTGGACTGTGGAGGGTTAATTATACTTCATGGGGATTTTCCGGACCTCAAAGGTTATATTGCGCACTAAAGGTTTCAAGTAGTGCCGTTTTGTGCTATTTCCAAAAGGTACGGGGTTTTGCACAGTACACCCAATAGGTAGGGATTTTATGCTATTTATTAGCCTTTTAATTTTTGTTATAAAATAAATCTGCAGAGTATAATATTTGATCAATTAAGGAAGAACAAACTGGAAAATAAAACTGCAGAAATATGTAATCGCTAAAAGGAGAACGATTTTGCAAACCGATGCATTTGTATTATACAGTATCTTTAAAACAGATTCGCCATTTATCGTAAGTACAAGAGGTTTCATTGAACATTTGTTTTCCAAGATACAATGGAGGAACCGATAGAATGTGTGTACTTCAGTTTCTACTCCGACGAATAGAACTTGTGTTAGAGCAATATCACCAAAAATAAAAAGGAACAAGAGAATTTCGGGCAAACAAAAAATTATAGAACTATTCAGTATGTGGACAATATGGTTTCTTGTGTGGAATAGTGAAAAAAAGAGCTCTGATATAGATTTAACCCCATGAATGGTGAGTTAAATTTGTCCATAAATATACTACTATCTTGTATTATAATGACAACCATTGGAGTTTCAACAATTTCAGAAGTTAAAAGGACAGTTGGAGGAAAAAAAATTGGAAAACATCGACCCTTCAAGAGGCCAATTTTGGTCCTTTCGCTCCGACATTCATGTGTGCAGGTTGAGTTCGCACACAGGTTCAAGGTCCAAAGTTCTAAATTGGTCCTAGATTTGCAATTCCTATGCGTACCTAGAGATAACATCTATGCTACACATGATTATATACTTCCAAATTGTATAATCATATAAAAAGTGGTATTTGCCTTCATCATTTTCCTATGTGAGACAACCCTTAATTGGTTTTCCTCCAACACATAAACTCCTTTCAATTGGTACACTTTGAATTCCAATTTCTCATTTATCTTAGCATCAATTTTGACATATATATATATATATATATATATATATATGTTTTGACGGAGGAGAACACAAATTGACTTTGATCTTCCAAATCGAAGGAATGGATCTTACTCAAAATCATGTCAAACCAACCTAACTCAACAAATTTCCAACAATCCCCCACATGAATGAAATTTGGGAGAGACATAGTAACGTGAAATGAAAGGAATTGGTGATAAAGTTCAATGGTTGAANAAATGAAAGGAATTGGTGATAAAGTTCAATGGTTGAAACCTGCATAGGATAGGTAGGTATACCCTTTGAACCTTCTCTTATGAAATTATATTTACCTTAATAGCTGATTAGTAAACATGATGTCTTTGAACTACTGTCTTTTGTGTAAATGATGATATACTTCACACAAGATTCTTCCTACCACAATTCAGTTCTCATTATTATGTTCGTTTGTGGCCATGAACATATGACTGGTTCTGTGAGAGTTTCTAAGAATTGAGCCCCACACAATTCTCTTAAAAATCGCTCCACTTCTCTCTCACAAATGTGATTTCTTATTACAAGTAGCCCGCATTATTCGCTCAATTTTCGACGCATAAGAATCATTAAAAGCATATTGCTTATCCTTCGTTCTTACGGGCATCTGTTGCATCATAGGAATGGATCCACCACAGTGATTCAACTAAGTTTTTACAATTAGGTTGTTCCATTGAACCTATATCTTTAGATCTTCAGTCTACTAGGTTGGGTTTCCTTTGTACTAACTCATTCGTTCAAGGACTTAAATCTCATTCCTTTCGATGACTTTCCAACTAACTCTCTATTTAACCCTTTAGTTAGTGGATCTACAATGTTATCATTTGACCTTACATACTCAATAGAGATAACTCCAGTTGAGGCTAGTTGCGTTGTTGTATTATGTCTTCGATGTGTATGTCTAGACTTACCATTATACTTGTTACTTTGTACCCATCCAATCGCTAATTGACTATCACAATATATACAAATTGCTGACTCAAATTTTAACTATCTCGGAATATTCTATAAGAAGTTACGTAGCCACTCAACCTCTTCACCACATTTATCTAGAGCTATAAACTCAGATTACGTGATAAATATAGCTATACCCATTTGTTTAGAGGATTTTCATGATGTAGTTGTAGCTCTCAATGTGAATACAAATCCACTAGTAAACTTTGAGTCTTTTATATCATATATCAAGGTAGTATCACTAAATCCCTCAATGACTGCTGGATATCTGGTATAGTGCAGTCTATAGTTATGAGTATATTTTAAATACCTCAATACTCTTACTATTCCTTTCTAGTGGTTAGTTCATTGATTACTCGTGTATCTACTTAGATTACTACTGTGTAGACCATGTTCGGTCTTGTACAACTCATCAAGTACATCAAAATTTTAATAATTCTCTAGTACTCTACTTGAGAGACACTTGTTGACCCAAAAAAATGAACTCAACAGATATTGGGCCCACTCTTACCACTTCAAGCACTGATTCGGCACGTTTTTATCGGAAAATGAGAGGTAAGCAGGTTGGTTTGAATGCGGGAGGTACTTTCCGGCAAGAGACACAAATGTTCAGGCTCCGACGGTTGGATTTAGATAGCACTCACGCTATCAACAAGTGCTCAATTCGTTTTTCCTAACTAAATCACTCTTTTGTAATGAAATATGCAGAATGATAGATATAAGAATATATAATATATTGTTGGGATGTCAATATATCTTCTTCACTTGTGTTTTATAAGACAAAGCAAAGCATGTAAGTATGCTATTTCCTTTATTGATCGCACCCCCCCTTTTCAGGACAAAGATAGGCTATTTATACTAATCTAGCCAACGTGGTGACAGTTAGATCAGATCCACGTGGCGACATATCCTAGACAGAAGCTTCACATCACTGTCCACTCATTACATTCAATGTTTGACAATGGGTCAGCCAGGCTAGTAGTAGGCTGATACTGACACATTAAAACTGCAAATACTTTATTACAGACGTCCCATCAATCAGTTCTAATAGATCACCGAATTTATTGGGAGGCAGCGTCAGCATTAGCATGTGTCGAGGTCAACTTTGGGCTTATGGACATCTGGTGCAGTTGAGCTTCGGTGCTTTAGTATTTCGGACATGATGAGCTTCTACATTTGCATTGAAGGGCTTTAAGCAGACCTTCGTCATTTGGGCTGAAAGGGACATCAGACGAATATAGCCTCGGCACTCGCATGACTTTGGATAGTTGCATCCTTTGTTGTCCTTGACTATGCTGACTTCCTGTTGACTTTTCAACTGGCTCTATGTCTACTTGGCTATAGGGAGTTTGTGGCCGTCAACGTGGAGTGCTGACTTGGAGCCTCTGATTTTAGGGAGTAACAATAGTCCCCCAAGTCTATGCATGGTTATTCATGTAATGCATGGACTTTTATGTTGCATGTTTCTGCAGCAAGGGAGTTTATGAACTTCCGTCGACCTTCCTACCAGCANAAAAGAGGTTCTAATCTTGGCATACCTTCATGTTAGCGTCTTCCGAAGTGATCCACGTGGTGAGTTTTATCTCTAGTGTCCGAGGTGAGTGACGTAACCGAAGTTTATAGTGTTTTCCTTTCAAAGGTTGGGAGTGTCTGCCGTTGACAAAACAGCGTCGGATTGATAATTACGAGGAGTTTGTTATTTGAATAATAATTTTTTTAGAAATACGAGAAGTCCTCGGCAATGGCTCCTCAATGATTTGACGATGTTGGCTGTTTCCAAGAAAATGTAATCATGATGGTACAATTCACAATGCATGCCACAGTTGCCGCATTAAATGAGTAATCATAGATGTCTCTTCTGTTCCCCATTTGTTTTCTAGGTGCGATAGGGCGCGTGCGCCCGACACATTGATCTGTACCATTGAATTCGAAGCATCTGGAGTGATATGTGGCTCTGATTTTAGTCTCTAGACGTATGGTTAGATGGCTTAAACCTTGATCCGACGGCTGGGGTCGAGCTTTCCTGCCTATAAAAGGAGATTGCTCTCAAGAAAAATTCTTTTTCCCTTTACCTCTACGTGAATTTCTGCCCACTAGCTTTATCTTCCCAAACTTTCTTCAAGTCCGTAAGCCTTCTTCGCATTCACAAGTATCTTCTTCAAGATTTCTTTCTTCATCAGGATATTTCTGTAAGTGTTGTGAACCTTCATTGTATTTTACGAAGAATTTCATTTACGTTTCTGGATCAATAGCGTCTTCTTCTTCCTCTTCTGATGATAGCGTAGGCATAGATAGGCTGGCAGTTGGGTAGGGGTGAATTGGCAAGTACTGCCGAGCCTATTTAGGGTTGTCGAGGCTGGTAGAGGCAATGAAACTTCTGGGGAAGGGTCAGGGAGTGAGGATGAAGGAATAGCCTGGAGGCAGCCAAAATTCCTTCCAACGCTAATCCGACCTTCCTCGCTTTCCTTAGGGTGAAGTATATGATCCCTTACAACATAGAACTTCTAACTCCCTCTCCTGATGAGCGAGTCGTCGTCCCAGGAAAGGGTGTTCGCTATCAGTGAGTTTCTGCTCAAATCGGGGCTTCTCCTTCCCATTCATCCTTTCTTCCTAGTCGTCCTTAGGTTGTATGGATTGGCTCCCACCCAACTTTTTCCAAATGCCTGGGCCCAGCTAGTTGGGTCCTATATTCTCTGGAAGCAAACCTCCTTGGGCGAGGACATGCCCCTTTATGTTTTTCAGACCATTTTCCAACCTAGGGCACTAGGTAAGGGGAATTCTAGGGGTTGGTACTCCATGCTCCTTTAGTGACAGGTCTCTCCACATCCATCAAGGAGTGGAAGGAGACCTAGTTTTGGGTTTGTGGAAAATGGTCGGAGTGTGAGGATGACACTGTCCCCTTTGTCAAAGTTCCGACCTCATGCTCCGAGCCCAGTGAATGTCATTTCTTAACCTCTTCTGTCAATTATTAAATGATCCTTCTTACTAACAGAATGTCTGTCATTCTTCAGGGACAGTTGAGCGTTTTGAGCTTGACATGAGTTATTTGCGGGTCCTTTCAGACATCTATCATCTGCCATCTTCATTTCCGACACTTCGACAATTTAATCGTCCCTCAGCGATTTTAAGAGGACCTGAACTTGATGGCCTCCAAGGGTATGAAATTCATGCTGATATTTTCCGTACAACATCTGCTTGTCTGTTGTTTTGCGTGCTTCTGACCTCACGGCTTGTCCTTTACAGAAAATTTTGATAAGACGAAACCCCCTACTCCTGATATGGCGACAATTCTGGCTGCCACTACAATCTCTGGCAGAAAGGGGGTGAAAGGAACATCTCTTGGGGAGAGGCAGATAAAGAATAAGATCGAGAGGGGTCAGCAAGGAGGCTGGCTCTCAAGAGGATCGACCCCTTATGCCCGACAAGGGCAAGAAGGTGGCTATGGAAGAGCCAAAGAAGAAGTTTAGAGTGTCTGCTACCGGGGCAGGCAGCTCTCGTAATATGCCTCCTCCCCGTTCTGATGTTCCTTCCAGGGAGAAACTCCTAGCGGCCTCAATAGCTGCAGCATCTGGAGGTCAGAGGAGGTATGCTGCATCCGAGCCACAGGGGCAAGCATCTTCCAAGAAGAGGCCTACTGAACCCATTGCGTCTGATAACTCACAAGGCAAATAGGCCATCCTTTGTCGGTCTGATGAACTTGCACTTGAAGCTCTTTCCCTCATTTCTCCCAAAGTCCAAGCAGCCACGGCGACATTCCACAAGTATTGGACTGAGAAGTGGAAGTCTTTTATCGAGACCAGGGATGTGGTGGACGTCGTGGCTACTGCCTTGGCCCATTCTTCGTGATCCTACGGGCTGATGATAGAGGTGGAGGCCCTCTTCAAAACCCTGTAGAGAAAAGGCTGAAGAGGTAGCCAAGAAGGCCCAAGCCAAGGCTGAAGTGGCCACGAAGAGGGAGTCAGAGGGGTCTGCCAAGCTTGCTATCGTTCTGGCTGAAAATGAATCTTTGAAGAAGGAAGTCCACCTTTCTCAAAGTGAAGTGGCGGCTTTGATAAAGCAGGTGGAAACTTCTGATGCCCACCAAAAGCTTACTGGTGAAGCCCTTGAAAAGGTCAGCCGAGAAAATGCGGAGCTGAAATGGAGGATGGAGGAACTGATTTCCCAGGTTACTGGCCTTACTGAAGAGGTAAAAATAGTTCGCAGCGATGCTGAGCTCCAAAGAAAAAATGCTTAACAGAATTTCTTGGCCAACTTTCACCTCACCGAGCATTACCAACACTTTAGCGTCTACTGGAGGATGTATGCTTATAATGAAGTAATTGAATGGCTGGAGGTGCATAACTGGGAGGTCTAGACTTTTGATTTAAGGGCTGAATTCTTGGAGGAAGAGATGAAGGAACCTCGAACCTCAGCGGAGAGGGGAGATGTATCAGAGCTTAATGAAGATAACGCTGAAGAAGTTAGCCCCGCAGAGGCTGGGGCCATAGTGCCTTTTGAACCTCTTCAGCCCCCACTCCCTTAGGCATAATTGTAAGAACTTTGGTCTACATTATATGATTCAACTCTTTATGAAATACAACTCTTTTATTGACATCGTATGATTCTGATGTAAATGTCTTGCCTCTGCAATTTCTTTAGTGTTGCTTGCTAATAACTTCTGGTACTTAGGAACTTGCCAACTTCTGAAGTGTAATATACTTTAACAAGTTCTGAACAATGAGTCATGTAGTCATGCTTTCTTCTGAACATTGAGGGTTCGACTGAGGGGTAGTCTGTCAACAGATTCCAACATCATTAACTCCGAACTGGACTTACAACATAGATATCAACATTTATCTCGTCAGACCTTCCTAGGTCTACTTCATTGTTAATTACATTTGTAGCAAGTGTTCGAAGGTTATGCAGCTTTTAATTAGCGCGCCTTTCCAGGGGTTGTAAAAAGAAGTAATGTTCTTCATAAAGCTGAATTCCTTGTGTATTTTCAAATATCTTTAAGTTGGAAGGTTTTACCCATTCAGAGGCTATTCCGGTTCTGAAGTTTCCGAGGTTGCTTGGCTTGTGTAAAATGGAATTTAACATCCCTGCTGATGGTTGAGTAAACGCTCTATTCTCCCAGGGCGAAGTTATGCATGTGCAATTGAAGCATCAATCCACTAAAGTTGAGATTGGTATTATGTAACGTCCTAATCCCCCAAGTCCAGACATAAACATTCATGTTATGCATGGAATTTCGACAAGTAGTCCGGGCCTTAAAAAGGGGTGTCGACAATACATTGTTGAGGAATTGCCGGGGCTTAGTAAATATGGCTGGCCGAGGCTGTCACCCATATCGAAGCTGAGGTGAGTCTATTTTGAATTTATGCACATATTTATGCACGTGATTTGATAGTTTCGCGTGTTTGCAAGACGACAACTATATTAATAGAACTTCTAACACACGCCTGGCCGTTAGCAATAAATGCCCAATGATGGCCTACGATTGGGATGCGTGATGTGTTGACAAAGAGAACTGTTTGAATTCTACGGTGAAGATCTTTGGAAAACTATACGCATGTGATTAACTTGGCTCTCATCCGACGGTTGGGACTTGTTCCTTCCCTTTATAAAAGTGAGAATCTTGTCATTTCAACGCTTTACCTTTGTAAACTTTGTCACGAATTTTCACCAGACATAATCGCGAGAGTAGAGGGAGGGGTCCCCCAAGAAAGTCAACCCATAACTGATAAGGGCATGGGGATAGCTGAAGAGTCCCTGAAGAAAAGGAAATTGATCCATATCAGCAAGTGTTCTGGCAGTTTCGGGACCTTTATGTCCCATGGGGAGAAGGGGATTTCTAATAAGCCAAAATTGATGCAGGTTTCTATTGATGTTGTGATTGAGGAGAAGCTTCGAAAAGACATTGATGAGGTCGAGGACACTCCACCAGTGGCTGCAGAGGCCCCCAAGAAGAAGTTGGAAAGGACTCCAAGAAAATCTGGAAATTTCCTGGAAGGGCATGATAATAAAATTGCCCAAGCTGTGATAGAGATGTTGCCTGCCGAGGTTCGTAGTGCCACTGAGGTCTTCAATAAATTTTGGACCGAAAGGTGGCAAGATTATGTGGTCACCTGTGATGCGGTAGATTTGACTGCCACTCTAGTGAGTCAGAGCACCAGGGCTTTTGGAGTAGCCCTGGAATGTCAGGGAGCCTTGGCCGATATTCAGCAGAGGAATAAGGCCTCGTATGAAAAGCTAAATGTTACTGAGGCTGAGCTGAAAAGGCTCAGAGCAGATGCTGACGAGTTGAGGGCTCAGAAAGTTGAAGACGGGGCAACGTTAGCCTCTACCCTAGCTGAGATCAAAGTTATGAAGAAGAAAGTCCATGAGTCTCAATGTGAAGTGGCCGCTTTGATGAAGCGGATGAAGACTTTCGATGCCCACCAGAAACTTACTGCCGAGGCTCTGGAGAAGGCGAACGTTCAGCTGACTACCAGTAAAAATGCTCGAGACTACATGGAGAAACAGGTGAATGGTATGCTAATGAATACAGAAAGTATGAGATAGATGTCGCCGAGGCAGGTGAAATTGTCGTGAGGACTTATAATACCAATTTCCATAATACTGAAGAGTATCGATGCCTCGACTCATATTGGAGAAAGTATGCTTACAACGAGGTCGTTAGCAGGATGGAGCAGCTATTCCTTGACCTCGATGCTTCTGATCTAAAGAGGGAGTTTATTGAAGACGAAGTACCTCAAACTCCCGTCGAGGACGACTGTGTCGAAGTGGTGCCAAAAAAGGCTCCAGTGGAGGAAGTGGCTGCCCCTGCAACTAGCGATCAAGCCCCTTCTCCTCCTCTAGAATAGGCATAAGTTTACTTAGATTTTATCATTTGTAAAGATTTTGAGCCCCCCATTGTAATGATTTACTCATTGAATACAACTTTCCATATTTTATTGCTTCCAATTTTGTTTTTCCCATTCAAGTTGGTGTGCGTTGGCAATAAGCTAACCGCATGTTGAGCTAATTTCAATCTTTCACATTTTATTGAATCTGCGCTATTTAATCTTGCCTTGATTTTAATATACTAAATCGAATGTCGACCCTCATTGAGTCATAATCTGGCAGACCTGGGTTGGAATGATCTGAACCTTTTTGAAGGGATTTCCGATGTCCACTTTGGCTGAAAATTATCTCTGTTTGTTTTGAGGACTTCAACTTTTATCTTGGTGTCCAAGCGAGACGATCCCTTTTTTTGGAATGTCATTCTCTCTTCCGAGGTTCCAATGCTTCCTTGTATGGTGGATGGTTCATCCATGCAAATGCTTCTTCCTTGACATTCAGTGTTGTCAAAGGAAGGCATGAGTGTCCGACTCGGAATCCAAGCGAGGTGATCCTTGTTTGGGAATGTCGACCTCTCTTTTGAGGCACCAACGCTTCCTTACATGGTGGATGATTCATCCATGCAAAGGCTTCTTCCTTGACGTTTGGCTATCAAGGAAGGCATGTGTGTCCGCCTCGGAATCCAAGCGAGGTGATCCCTGTTTGGGAATCTCGACCCCTCTTCCAAGGCGCCAACGCTTCCTTGCATGGTGGATGGTTCATCCATGTAAATGATTCTTCCTTGACGTTTGGCTATCAAAGGAAAGCATGTGTGTTCGTCTCGAAATCGAAGCGAGGTGATCCCTGTTTGGGAATGTCGACTATGGTGGATAGTCCATCCATGCAAAAGGCCTCTTCCTCGACGTTTGGCTGTGTCAAAGGAAGGCATGTGTGTCCGCCTCAGAGTCCAAGCGAGGTGATCCCTGTTTGGGAATGTCGACCTCTCTTCCGAGGCACCAAGGTTTCCTTGCATGGTGGATTTCGATAAATCTCCTTTGTACAAAAGGTTTTTATTTATTTACAAGGACGGAGAAAGACCTCCAGCCGTGGTTAACATTCACTGGTAATATATTCGTAAGTGTTCAACATTCCATGGATGAGGCTGAACCTTTCCATCCATGCCTTTGATCTATTAGGTTCCAGGTCGAACTTCTCTCTCGATGCGATAGGGCCCTTCCCAATTAGGTCCCAAGGCTCCTACTCCTAGCTCTCTGGAGGATAAGAAAATTCTTCAAAGCACCATATCATTTTCCAGGAAGGATCTCTTCTTTACCCTGGCATTGTAATACTGGGTCATTTTCCTTTGGTACATGGTCATTTTGATTTGGGAATCATCCCTCCTTTCTTAAAAGAGATCTAGTCCATATCTTCTTAATTCATCATTACTTATCTCGTTGAAGTGTATTCTCCTGGGGGATGGGAGACCCACCTCGATGGGGCTCATGGCCTCTGCCCCATACGCCATGGAAAACGGGGTTTTCCCAGTGGCAGTTCGAATGGTGGTTCTGATAGCCCACATAACCTGGGGTAGTTCATCCACCTAAGCCCCTTTCGAGGCGTCAAGTTTCCTTTTCAGGGTATACTTGATTGTTTTGTTTACAGCCTCAACCTACCCATTTGCCTGAGAGTGATGTGGGGAAGAGAAATGTTTCTTGATGCCTAACTCCTCACACATCTCCCTGACTTTTTTGTTATCAAATTGTCGCCATTGTCTGATACAATTGAATGAGGGATACCAACCTACAAATGAGGTTCTTCCAGAGGAACTTAGAGGTGTTGGCTTCAGTTATCTTTGTAAGTGGCTCAGCTTTCACCCATTTTGTGAAATAATAGATAGCGACAATGGCGAAACTAGTGCTTCCTCTTCCTTCGGACAAAGGTCCGATTAGGTTAATCCCCCATTTCGCAAATGGCAAAGGACTGGAGACCACATTCAATTCCTGTGAAGGCTGCCTCTGGATAGTGGAAAACGTTGGCACTTGTCGATTTCTGGACGAACTATTGCGCATCCTTTTTCAAAGTAGGCCACTAGTACCCTTGCCTAAGTATTTTTTGTGCCAACGACTAACCTCCGGTGTGATTGCCACAGACGCCCTCATGGATTTCTCTGAGTATATAGTTTGCTTGTTCTTCTCCAATGCATCTCAGTAGGGGTAGTGAATACCTGCGTTTATATAATATATCATCTTAGATGATGAAGTGGGTAGCCCTTCTCCGTAGCTTTTGAGCTTCTTCTTTCTGATGAGGTAGGGTCTGATCCTTTAGATAGGATATGATGGGCTTCATCCAGAGAGGTATATTTTCTATCCACATTACCGCCCCGCTGAACTTGGTCGAAGGCCTAGGGAGGTACTCAATGGGAACCACCGTGAGTAGTTCTGAGTCATTGCTACTTGCTAACTTTGCCTGTGCGTCAGCGTGAGCGTTGTGGGACCTCGGTATTTGCATCAGTTCGAACCTTTCAAATGAAGAGACGAAGATCATTACCAGCTTTAGGTAGGCTGCCATAGATTTGTCCCTGGCAGAAAAGTTTCCATGGACTTGGCTGACCACTAACTGGGAGTCACTGCTGATTATGAGCCTCTTTACTTGTAATTCCTTCGCCAGTCGGAGGCCAGCTAGAAGAGCCTCGTACTCAGCTGCGTTATTGGTCGCAATAAAGCTGAACCTTACTGCAGAAGTAAGTTTGGGTCCTTCTGGACTGACCAATATGATTCCTGCCCCTGAACTAGAGTCTCCATAAGACCCATCCACAGAGAGCCTCCATATTTGAGGTTCGATGGGTTCCATTTCTTCTTCGTTATTTGGCGTGGGGGTGAATTTCGCCACAAAATCAACTAGGGCTTGCCTTTTGATAACTGCCCTTGGTTTGTAACTGATATCGAACTCACTAAGCTTCACAGCCAATTTAAGTAATCTTTCCGAAGCGTCAGGCTTTTGAAGTACTTGTTTGAGAAGGTAATTGGTCAGCACGTATATGTTGTGAGCCTAGAAATAGGGCCTCAGCTTCCTCGAAGCTATCATTAGGGAGAAGGCCAGCTTTTCCATGTCAAGATATCATGTTTCCATGGCGAGGTGCGCTTTGCTGACATAGTAAACTGGTAGCTGATGGTCGTTTTCTTCCCTAATTAGAACTGAGCTCACCGCTTCTGAGGTTACCGCCAAGTATAGGTGTAATACCTCATGGTCTATTGGTTTGGAAAGGAAAGGCGCCTGACCTAGATGCTTCTTAAGTTCCTGTAGGGCCACCTCGCATTCTTCTGTCCATTGGAACTTGCTTCCCCCTTTAAGAATTTTGAAGAAGGGGAGGCACTTGTCTGTCGCCTTAGAGATGAAGCGATTTAGAGCTGTTACTCTCCCAGTGAGGCTTTGCAATTCCTTTGGCTTCTAGGGTGACCTCATTTCAATCAAAGCTTTGACCTTTTCAGGGTTCCCTTTGATGCCTCTTTGATTAACTATGTAACCAATGAACTTGCCAGATGACACCCCAAAAGCGCACTTTAAAGGATTGAGCTTCATTCGATAGCTTCGTAGGATCTGGAAAGTCTCATCTAGGTGAGCAACGTGGTATGTTGATTTTTAGCTTTTCACCAGCATGTCGTCCACATACATCTCCAGGGTTTTGCCAATGAGGTCGGCAAATATTTTGTTAACCAGCCTCTGGTACGTTGCCCCAGCATTTTTTAATCCGAAGGGCATCGCCTTGTAGCAATAGAGTCCTTTGTCCGTGATGAAAGAGGTGTGGTCTTCATCTGGTGGGAACATGGAAATTTGGTTGTACCCAGAGTAGGCGTCCATGAAGCTGAGGAGCTCGTGTCCAGCATTGAATCTATAAGTTGGTCTATCCTAGAGAGTGGGAAGCTTTCCTTTGGACATGCTTGATTTAAATTCGAGAAATCAATACATACCCTCCACTTCCCCGTTGTGTTTTTTCACCAGAAATAGGTTGGAGACCCACTTCAGATACACGGATTCCCTAATGAAGCCATTGTCAATTAGTTTTTTAACTTCATCCTTTAGGGCTTTATATCTTTTCGGGTTAAGGGCTCTCCTCTTTTGCCTGTGAGCTGTGGCCTTCGGAACAATATTCAAGTGGTGGCAGCTGAACTTGGAATCGATGCCTATCATGTCACCGTGCTTCCAGGCGAATACATCAAGGTTTTTACGCAAGAAGTTTTTCAACTTCTCCTTCATTTCATGTGGTAGATTACTTCCCACTTGTAGGCGTTTTGTTGGGTCCATCGGGTCAGCTGTGTAGGTTTTTAGTTCCTCCATTGGAGCCCTTTGAGGCTTGCAATCAATAATGCGGGGGTCCAGTTCTTCCAAACTAATTGCTTCATCAGCAACTGCCCCTTTTTCAGGAGCTTTGGTCATGAGGACATCTTCCCCTTGTTCAGGGGCGATCCCTTGTTCAGGGAGGTCATCCATATCAACGTCAGTGAAGATGACATGTGTCCTTGGTTCAACTTTCCTTAGGGAGTTGGAGTAGCATTCTCTGGTCCCCTCGAGCCCTGGCGATGCCATTTTCGGTAGGGAACTTCATGCACAAATGGTGGATTGAGGTAACCGTCCATAGTTTTTTTAAGGCGGGTCTTCCAAGCACCCCATGATAGGCAAATCGGTTATCCACCACAAAGAATTCCATAAAATGGCAAGCAATCAGGGGTTCTGTCCCTATCTTTATTGCTAGAGTGATCTTGCCCCTAGGGATGATATTATCATCAGTGAAGCCATATAAGGGGGAACTTACTGGGTAAGCTCATGGTGAACTTTCATCTTGTCAAAGGTACTACCAAACAAGATATTAACCGAGCTTCCATTATCCACCAACATTCTTTTCAGGCCGTTACGGGCCACGACGACCCTTATTACTAAGGTGTTGCAGTGCGGATAATGTACACCCATCGTGTCCTCTTGAGTAAAAGTAATAGGTGGTGAGACCCTCCCACTTGCAGATTGATTCACTATGTAGCTTGTCATAGCTGGGTCGACTGCTTCCCTAGCATAATTCTTCTGAGAATTTCTAGAATCTCCACCCACGTGAGGACCATCAATGATCGTGTCGATCTCTCGAATGGGTTTATGTTCATTGCCTAGGGGGTATCGTCGCTGCCTCTGGTCCTCCCTGGGTTCTTTAATGTCGTTATCCCTTCTTCACGGAGGTTCATTCATGTTAGGTCGACACTGTTCATTGTTCCGAGGCTGCAGGTTTTGCCTATTAGAAACATTTCTTGGGAAGAATCTCGCAGCGTCCCAGTAGTCCTTTGTCCGGTGCCCATTAGATTGGTGATATGAGCAATATTGTGGTACCTCATTCCTATTTCTAGGTTCAGCACCTCGACCCCTCTCTCACCCCCTTTGTAGATTCCTTGGGTTGGGCTGACGCTGGCGTATTCCAGCACTAGGATTGACTTCTTCGTAGGCGAGGGTAGGTACTGCATTGAGTGTCGTGGCAACGAGTTTCTGTCCATGATTCATTGGGGCTTGGTTATCCATCAAATGGGATGTGGGACCCCTTCTCCTTCGCATCTGTGCAGGCGACAGACCTTGACTGGCCCTATTCCTATGATCTTTCAACTCCTCATTCAGGATTTCACGCCTTATCATTTCTAACAGGGCATCATAGGTGGCAGGGTCCTTGTTTTGCACATCTCTCCAGAAAAGAGAGTTTATGTCTAAACCTCCTCTTAAAGCAATCAAGGCTTCTTTATCCGTGACTTGTAGACAGTATGTCATTTCATCGCTAAAGCGCGAAGTAAAACTTTTTAAGGATTCACCTTGTTGTTGTCTCATATCTTGCAACCTTTGGATTGGTTTTTCTCCCTCCTTGCTGGTTGCGAAGCGTTTCAAGAAAGCTTTCTTGAATTATGGCCAACTTTGGATGCTTCCTTCTGGTAGCCTGGCGTGCTACATTTCTGCTCCTTCGCTCATGGTTAAGTAGAAGGCTCTACATTTCATCACTGGGGTGGCCCTTTTCAAATTCATATGCGTTTTGTAATTGTCCATATGTTTAGCGGGGTCACTTCTCCTGTCATATTTTTGTATTTTAGGGAGTACAAAGTGGCTTAGCATGGGAGCACTCCTTATGGCCCATCTGGGTTCTCATCTTCATTAAGATCGCAAGACCTCTGAGGCCCATCTGGGTTCTCATCTTCCCTTGGGTTGGTCAGGGAAGGTTGTTGGGAGGTTCCTGCTTCGTTCCTGGCTTGTTCTCTTCTTTCGCGCCTATTTCTAGGGGGACAGATAGGAAGCGCTTCATTGTCATACCTATTTCTAGGTACCTGAGGTGGATTAGCTTGCCTATTTCTAAGCCTCCTAGGACTTATCCTGTTAAAAACACTTACGGAGCTCTGGGGTCTATCTTCCCGTGGCCTTTCTGAGGCATGATTGGTTGATGAATCTACTTCGTCCCCTCCTTCATGCGGAGCTTCCATGCCATTATAGCGATGTCCAGCCATTTGATTCAGGACCTTCTTTTCCTCTTGGTAATATGATTGAGCTTCTGGGAGGACATCTTCAGGGGCTGTGTATTGTGGGGCCTGATAGCCTCTTTGTCCTTGTATGATCATCAACATTTCCTGCATGTCTAAATTCTGTCGAGTGATATTCCTCATGTTGGCGGCCATCGTTACTATTTCCCTAATTAACCTAGCTGCAACTCCACCTCCGCCTCGGGACCTTCTCTCCTACGCATTGGAGGCCTCGGTTGGGCTGCTGGGGCAGCTTGTGAGGGTTCTCCTTCTTCAGGGTGTTCCCTTGTTCTTCTAGAGGCATTTTCGTCAGTGGAACTCATCTCTCGGTTACTTAATATGCAACTTTGTTCCCTTCTTCAGGGGCTTCAAGTTCTTAATAATTCCTTCTGCAAGGACGTTCCTTTTTCAAGGACAAGAACCTTCCTTCGCTAAACTTTTAGAAACGTAACTTTGGCTTTTTTTCTCGCGTGTGTTCGTGGTTAAGTATAAGTTTTTCCACAAACGGCACCAATCTGTTGATCCCAAAAAATGAACTCAACAGATGTCGGGCCCACTCTTGCCACGTCAAGCACTGATTAGGCACGTTTTTTATCGAAAATGAGAGGTAAGCTGGTTGGTTTGAACGTGGGAGGTACTTTTCAGCAAGAGACACAAATGTTCAAGCTTCGGCGGTTGGATTTAGATAGCACTCGCGCTATCAACAAGTGCTCAATTAGTTTTCCCTAACGAAATCACTCTTTTGTAATGGAATATGTGGAAGGATTGCTATGAGAATATATAATATATTGTTGGGATGTCAATATATCTTCTTCACTTGTGTTTTATAAGACAAAGCAAAGCATGTAAGTATGTTATTTCCTTTATTGATCACACCTCCCTTTTCAGGACAAAGAGAGGCTATTTATACTAATCTAGCTGACGTGGTGATCGTTGGATCAGATCTACATGGAGACATCTCCTAGACCGAAGCTTCACATCATTGTCCACTCATTACATTCAATATTTGAAAACGGGTCAGCCTCCTAGTAGTAGGCTGACACTGACACATTAAAACTACAGACACTTTATTACAGACATCCCATCAATCAGTTCTAATAGATCACCGAATTTGTTGGGAGGTAGCGTCAGCATTAACATGTGTCGAGGTAAGCTTTGGGCTTATGGACATCTGGTACAGTTGAGCTTCAGTGCTTTAGTACTTCTGACATGAGGAGCCTCTGCATTTGCATTGAAGGGCTTTAAGCAGACCTTCATTATTTGGGCTGAAAGGGACATCGGATGAATATAACCTTGGTACTCGCATGACCTCGGACAGTTGCATCCTTTGTTGTCCTTGACTATGCTGACTTTCCTGCTGACTTTTCAACTGGCTCTATGATGAGTGCTTCAGACTCATGATATTTATACTACTTAATTAATTAATTTTTTACCCTTGAGAGAGTTTTAGATTATTTTTATGTGTGTTTTGAGTTGTGATGTAGGTTGATGAAATGGAAGAAAATAAGTAAAAGTTGACAAAGTTGGAGAAAAATGGCTAAATTGCAAGATATCCAAAGTTTGGNTGACAAAGTTGGAGAAAAATGGCTAACTTGCAAGATATCCAAAGTTTGGGGACTAAAGTGTAAATACTCAAAAGTTGTGCCGAACCTCATGAATGAAGATTTGAGAGTGTTAATGGTCAAATGGATCAAATATAATCAAAGAGTGACAACACATCAAATTCCAACCGAAAACGTTTTGCTCCGAATTTTTAATCTAATATTGAAACTCATATTTGACATAGTAAACGACCACATTGGAGGATGTTGTTGAAGCAACGTTGTAGCCCTTTGAGTTAGCTTTCTAACGCATCTTGAATCATCTCAATTGGATATCGGAAGAAAGCGTTATGATAAAAATACTGAAAGCAGTGCAGTCTGTCGTTTCGCCGGCGCCCACTATTCTGATTTTCAGCAGAATGGCTGGCGCCTAGGCACCGCGACCCGAGAAAGAGGAAAATTGGAAATTTTAAAAGATTTTCGGCCCGGTCCAACCCTATTCCATCTGCAACTTGTGGACACTATAAATACCACCATAAAGACCTAATTTTGGAAGTGGGAAGAAGGAGAGAAAGATACAAAAAGGCTGA
>CAIGRT010108343.1:0-19029 GCA_903798405.1 Fraxinus platypoda | reverse complement strand
TAATTAATATTAGGCTGCTTCCAATGGCCCAACTAGGTTACATGGTTGGTTTACCAAATTGTGGTGTCGATATTCGTTCAGTCATTTGGTCGATGCCGACTGAAATACACAATACTTACATCATCGTCCGGGGAGGTCGTTTGACAACAATTTGCCTAACAATAAGTAAATTATGTATTAGTCTCCCTGAGACAACTGCAATTCAAGGATGGAAAACCTGCCGTCATTTTCTCTCTCTCTCGAGCTACAACGGTCGGAAGCCCCGCTCCAATATGCCCTTATTGCAAAGTCTTCAAAATCTCGGCCAAGAATGGACGTCATCTGCCATCATATTAATGCTAGGTGGGGTCTTTCAACTTTTCTAATTGTAAGTTTTATAGATCGGCGACATGTGCTAATTAAACTTCAAAATGAAGAGGATCTCAACAAAACCTCGACACGAGATGTCCATGCGGTGGAGGGATCCTTATTTCGTTTGTTTAAATGGTTAAGAAATTTTAAAGCCAACGAGGAATATCCAATGTCTTCGATTTGGATTTGGTTGCCGTTTCTGTCGTTAAACTTTTGTATTCCATCATACTTGAAAGAAATAGTGAAGCCATTGGGGGCGATTTTTGAATGCTGATCTGCCTACTATAACTTTCACAAGACTTAGTTATGCATGGTTTTGTGTGGAGAGGATCTTACAAAAAAACTCGAGGGATATTTGGATTGGCAAAAGTACTAAATCTGGATCAGGATTCTGGCAAGAAGTTCATTATGAAGGGAATTCGAAATACTGTGCACACTGCAAGTTGCATGGATACGATGTGGTTAGTTGCAACCGGGTAAATAGGCAGAATAGTAGACATGTTGGTTTGAAACAGCCCCCTGCACAACCTATAACTTTGCCAGCTAGTGGAAGAAATCCAAAAATAAAGTCTTCAAAGGATAATGAAAGCCCTACTGTAAAATTATGAAAGGAATTTGATACAATTTGCAAACATTGCTGCATCAGTCGATGAAAATTGAAGAAGGAGAAGAAGAAACTTTCTATTATTTCAACTTGAGTAATTGTGAATTACATCAGTGTATTTATAGGCAATTATCATAAGTTAACAAACTTACTAACAGAAGAAATGAATTATTACCAACTATCAAACTAACAATTAGTTAACTAACTAATTTATTCTTCCAGCTAGTTATCAGGTGAGGGCGTCTGCTGGCATGTGCTAGTTGTTCCACTTCCAGCTGCTCCAACTGCTTGTGAGGAATCTGTATCGTAAGATCCCCTCTCAAGAGGGGCATGGATATTCAAAATGCCCATCTTGGAGATATTGGAATAGAACGGGATGGAGCCTAGAGGCTTAGTGAGGACGTCTGCTACTTGGTGATGAGAAGAAACGTACACAATTTTGATCAAACCTGAATGCACTTTCTCTCTAACGAGATGACAGTCAATTTGGATGTGTTTAGTCTTCTCATACAAGACTGGATTAGTGGCAATAGAAAGGTCAGATTTGCTATCTGTATATAGAAGGGAAGGATGAGGATGATCAATTGCCAGGTCATGTAGGAGATAAAGCAGCCACTGGATTTCACAAGTTGTTGAGGCTAAAGCTCTATATTCAGCTTCAGCTGAAGACCTACTCACAGTGGATTGTTTCTTTGACTTCCAAGAGATAAGAGAATCCCCAAGAAAAATAGCAAAACCAGTGATGCTCCGCCTCGTATCAAGGCAACCAGCCCAATCACTATCACTGTATGCCTTCAGATGGAAAGTAGACAGTGAGGAGAAGAACAATCCCTGGCCTGGTGTAGCTTTAATGTATCTGAGGACCCTTTGGGCAGCATTGAGATGAGTCGTGGCTGGTTTGGACATGAACTGGCTAAGAACTTGCACAGAGTAGGATAAGTCTAGTCTTGTAATTGTAAGGTAAATGAGTCTGCCAATAAGTCGTCTATAGCTCGAAGGGTCAGGTAAGAGATCCGCATCTGTGGTAGTGAGTTTAAGGGAAGATTCCATAGGAAATCCCACTGGTTTGTAGCTTGAAAAACCACTATCGTCGAGGATATCTAAGGAATATTTTCGTTGACAAACACTGATCCCGTGACGAGATCGAGCCACCTCCAAGCCAAGAATATACTTTAATTCTCCCAAATCTTTGATAGTAAACTGATCATCCAAAAATTTCTTGATGACCTGTATTTCATGAAGATCATTGCTTGCAAGTAGGATATCATCAACATACACCAATAAAACAAGAAAGGAACCTCTGGAAGACTTCAAAACAAAGATGAATCAGAGGTTGCTTGATATAAACCATAGGAAATGAGACTGGAAGTCAGTTTTACAAACCATTGGCGGGACGCCTGTTTGAGGCCATACAGACTCTTGTTCAGTTTACACACAAGTGAGGGATCACCACTAGGATAACCCTGAGGTAGATCCATGTACACCTCTTCATGGAGATCACCGTGAAGAAACGCATTGTTGACGTCTAATTGGTGGAGGAACCAATTATTAACAGCTGCCACTGCTAGAAGAACACGAATGGAAGTTAATTTTGCCACGGGGAAAAAAGTGTCAAAGAATTCCAAACCTTTTTACTAGGTGTAACCCTTCGCAACCAGTTGTGCTTTATACCTTTCCACAGATCCATCAACTTTGAATTTGACCTTGTAGACCCATTTACACCCAATTTTGTGCTTACCAGGTGGCAGAGGAGTGAGAGTCCAAGTGTTGTTTGTTTCAAGAGCCTGAATTTCGCTCTTCATGGCAGCTTCCCAATGAGGGAATTTGATAGCTTGTCGATAAAATTTTGGTTCATAAACAGATGTGATAGAGGTAGTAAATGCTTTGTGTCTGAGGTTAAGTCTATCATATGATAAGAAATTAGATATAGAACAAGGCTTACTTGGTGCAGGTGATCTAGCCAACTTGCCGGATGACTGGAGTGCAGTTGAAGAGGTAGGTAGATCATACTGATAATCAGTGAGGTAAGATGGTGGATATTTTTGGATGTTAGATCTTCTAGTTGGTTGTGGAAAAACTGGAGGTGATCCTCCAGCTGTGTTGGGAGAAGGAGGCAAATTGCTTTCTCCTGTTGGCCTAGGGGAGTATGTGTTACCATCTGATGAAGGAACTTCAATATTTGTGCCTAGAGATTGAAATGTGTGTGGGATGGATTGACAAAGGATGTCCAGCAAAGGTTCGGGAATTGGAAAAATTCGAGGATCAGTTGAAGAGTGAAGTGGAGAACACATAAGGAAATGAGAATTCATGAAAAACAACATTTCGACTAATGAATGACCTGTGATCCTGAAGATCATAGACTTTATATCCTTTTGAACCAAGTGGATATCCAATAAAGATGCATCTTGAGGCACGATGAGAGAACTTATTTCTATGGCTGGTTAGCGTGCTGGCAAAGCATAGACACCCAAATGTTCGAAGATGATGATAATTTGGTAGTCTTTGAAAAAGCATTTCATATGGACTTTTATCATCAAGAGATGGAGAAAGAATTCTATTGATGATGTGGACTGCAGTTAGAATGCAATCACTCCAAAAAGTAAGGGGCACATTTGATTGAAAGAGAAGTGCCCTGGCAACCTGAAGGATGAACTCATGTTTTCTCTCCACAGTTCCATTTTGCTGAGGGGTTTCAACGTAACTTTTCTGATGTAAATTGCCATGTGTATTATAGAAATCAGTTATGAGGAATTCAGCACCATTATCTATTCGAAAAACTTTAATTCTGGTGTTGAATTGTGTGATGACCATTTGATGGAACTTCTTTACAAGGTTACAAGTTTCAGCTTTTGATTGCATCATGTAAACCCACGTACATTTGGAATAATCATCGACTATGGTGAAAAAGAATTTGTAACCATCAAGAGAAGGAACATGAAATGGCCCCCAAATATCACAATGCACCAAATCAAAAATTTTATTTGAAACTGAAGCACTAACTGGAAATGGTAATTTTCTTTGTTTTGCTAAATGGCAAACTTCACAAATACTTGAATTCTTACAAAAATGATGTGATGAAATTCTGGGAATCTTGGACATCCTTACACTAGAGATGTGACCTAATCTATAATGCCACAGGTTGAAGTTGGCATTAGCAGCAACATTTATTCTGGGAGTGAAAGTAGCAGACGAAGATGAAGGTTTCTTTTGGACATGAATGAGATGATATAATCCACCATTTTCTCTAGCAAAACCAGTCATCCTCTTGCTGGTTCGATCCTGTATAAAGCAATGGGATGCAGAGAAGCACACAATAATATTTGAAGTTCTGGTTAGTTTAGAAACTGATAAAAGATTAAAAGAGAAAGATGGTACACAACACATTTTCAAGTACATGATTTTCAGAAATTTTCACTTTTCCAATGTGAGTAACTGGAACGAATGATCCATTAGGCAAGTTAACTTTTGTGGTTGTGGTGAAATCAACTGATGACAGAAAAGTGGATGAACAGACCACGTGGTCTGTGGCTCCAGTATCGATAATCCAGGTTCCGATTTTGGCTTTGGGAAAAATTGAATTGCATAGTGATATACCTGTATTGGAAGCGGCTGTGGAATGGTTTGCTGATTGAGGAAGCATCTGCTGGGTTTTAGCAAATGCCATGAATTGCTTATAGAGGTCTTGATTAAAACACAAACTTAAACCTTCACCCTCTGTGGACTGATCACCAGTTATGGCGTGTGCAGTAGAATTCTCTACTGAAATCCTTGATCCTTTGGATCCCTTCCAACCAGGTGGAAAACCTATCAAATGAAAGCACTTATCCACAGTATGATTGAAGTAGCCATAGTGAGTGGATTTTCCTTTCCTTTTGTCCTTCCAAGGGGGAGGTTTGTTGCATGGTTGCCTTGACATCACAGCTGCTGATTCCATTGTGGAAGAGTTCTGCAGGTCCCTTTGACTCTCCTCTTGGAGCATAAGGGCATAAACTTTGGCTAGTGATGGCAGTGGTGAAGTAAGTAACAATTGACTTCGTAGTGCAGAATAAGATTCATTTAATCCTATAAGGAATTTCATAACAGCATCTGCCTGTTGAGTATCTGATATGGTTTTCAATATTTCACAAGTACAAGTCGACAATATCCCACAGCTGTACTTTGGTAAAGATCTATAGCTAATGTACTCTTCCCATATGGATTTGAACGAATTGTAATAGCTGGTGAGACTTTGTGATCCCTGTGAGATGGTACTGAGACATTTCTCTAGATGATAAACTCTAGGCCCATCACTTTCGCTGTACCTAATTTTCAATTCATTCCACACTTCATATGCAGATGAAATATATAATAGGCTCTGGCGAATTTCTTTGCTGATCGAATTTAACAACCAGGATAAGACCAGATTATTTGCTCGAAGCCAACAACTGTATGCGTTGCCTGTTGGTGGACTTGGGGCTTTCAGAGATCCATCAATGAATCCCGATTTATTTTTCACACTTAATGCCATGGATAGTGCATGGCTCCACGATATGTAGTTGTCTCCATTGAAGATCTCTGAGACGATCATTGCTCCTGGATTATCATTTGGATGCAGGTAGTAATGGCTGTTTGGATCATCAGTTGGATTGGAAATGTAATCAACTGTGACTGACATGTTTCAATGAACGAATTACTGGTAATAAACGAAGAATTCTTGCTATTGCTCTGATACCATGTAAAATTATGAAAGGAATTTGATATAATTTGCAAACATTGCTGCATCAGTCGATGAAAATAGAAGAAGGGGAAGAAGAAACTTTCTATTATTTCAACTTGAGTAATTGTGAATTACATCAGTGTATTTATAGGCAATTATCATAAGCTAACAAACTCACTAACAGAAGAAATGAATTATTCCCAACTATCAAACTAACAATCAGTTAACTAACTAATTTATTCTTCCAGCTAGTTATCAGGTGAGGACGTCTGCTGGCATGTGCTAGTTGTTCCACTTCCAGCTGCTTGTGAGGAATCTGTATCGTAAGACGAATGTTTCTCCTGTTCAACAAGATGTGGTTCAGAAGGAGGATGAACAAACTGTCATTTAACATGTTCAACAAGACGTGGTTCAGAAGGAGGATGAACGACCTGTCATTGAACAGATTGTGAACGTGACTCCTGAGCAGATAGTTACTATCCAGTCTCCACGGTGAGTAAAACTAATCCAAATATCCCTACTAAAGTGGACAATGAAGGAGTTGATATAGAGGATGGAAACTCTACTGATGATGGAATTAGTGTGGAAGCACGTGAGGTAGAAGACTTTGAAAATTTTACTACTCTTGGTAAGAATAAATCCATGTTACAAATGGATTCTCTTCAAATTGTGATGCCGAGATATTTTCCAATTGGGAGCAGAAAATGAGGTTCCTAAAGATACTGGTAACCCTGGGAGAGATGGTGTTTATCATTCAGACTTAGATACTGTGGATATAAGTGCTAATAATAGAAGAAACAAGAAACTGGTTCTTATCTCTGACTTGCTGGTCAGAGATTCTCTTGGTATCTAATATTAATGTCCTCTTTCTTAGTGTGGAATGCAAGAGGCGTAGGGAACGTTGCCACGACTCGTCGTCTTTGTAATATTATTCGTAGTTCTAAAATTTCTTTTCTTGCTATTTTGGAGCCTATAGTGTCTCTACTAAAGCTTTTGGTTTTGGTTTTGGTGATTACTAATGAAAATAACCGGGGGGGTGGGGGAATATGGATTTACTTTCTAGATTCTTTTATTATTAATGACCGATCAGTTTATTGCGTTGGATGCAACAAGGTAGAGTATTTCAGCTCTCATTGTGGTGGTTTATGCCAAATGTGACTATATTCTTCGCAGGAATTTATGGTCACCATTTCACCTCTTATTGCTTCCCAAAAATCGGTTGTTATCGTTGGAGATTTTAATTTTGTGAAAGTGTGCTGAGAAATGCGGTGGATGTTTGGTTCATCGAACTGCTAAGCATATTTCAATCAATTTATCGATTTGAACAGCCTATATGATGTTCCCTATATTGGCTGCAAATTTACCTGGTGTGGTCGACGCCATGGGTCTTTAGTTTTGGAGCGTCTTGATCGAGCCCTTGTCAACCAGGTTTGGATGAATGTCTTTCCACAATGTGTTGTCAACCATCTGGAGAGAACACATTCTGATCATGCTCATTTGGTGCTTCAATTTGCTGAGTCTCATGATACGGGACCTGTCACTTTCAAATTTCAGAGAATATGGTTGCATCATCCCACTTTTTCAAATGCAGTTCTAGAGTCTTGGTCTCGTGAATGCTCTCTCTCAGGATTACAACATATTGCTTATAAATTAAAGTGGCCTAAAGGAGACCTGAAGCTTTGGAACAAGGTTGTTTTTGGAAATGTTTTTCAACAAATCAATGACACTCGGGATAAGATTATGTAGTTTAGAAGATTGGTTACTAATTGATAATTTTGTGGTGGGTGAGTTGAATTATGAATGCCAACTATATGATCGTCTATTGCTTCAAGAAGAAATTTATAAGAAGAAGTAGTCTCGGGTTAAATGGCTTAAAGAAAGGGATATAAATACTGCATTTTTTCGTGCCTCTGCTAGACAAAAGCAGAAGAAAGTGATGGTGGAATTTATTAATGTGCCTACAGGAACTATTTCGGATTCACTGGACATTAGTAATGCTGCAGTAGATTTTTTTGCGCAACGCCTTAATAGTACATGACTCCAGGCAGGGATTTTTTACATATGACCTATCTTATCCCTCAGTTGGTTACTAGTGCTGACAATGATATGCTATTAAAGGAAGTCACGCTTGAGGAGTTTCATGATGCTGTTAAGAGCATACCCGAAGACTCGGCCCCGGGCCCTGATGGATTTACTTCTTCTCTTTTTATTCATGCTTGGAATATTGTCTTTGAAGATTTACTTTCTGCGGTTAGAGAATTTTATGATGGCGGGCACCTCACAGATGCTTTGGGAGCTTCGATTATTGCTCTTATTCCGAAGAAGGGTAATCTTATAACGTTCGCAAATTTCGCGCCTATTAGTCTTTGTCAGGTCTTCTACAAAATTTTGGCAAAGATTATGGCTACTCGACTAGCAACTCTTTTGCCTAAGATTATTTTGCTTAATCAGGGCGGTTTTGTAGAAGGAAGACTCATAACTGAGAATATTACTTTGGTACAATAATTATTGCAGAACTTGAATAGGAGGTCTAGAGGTGCAAATGTTATTCTTAAGATTGATATGGCAAAGGCATTTGACAGGGTAGATTGGGATTATCTTTTAGCAATGCTAAGGGTCGTTGGTTTTGTTAAGGCTTGGATTCGTCTTATTTTTATTGCTATTTTTTCTTCGAAAATTTCTGTGAAAATTAATGGATCTTTGGATGGTTTTTTTTACTCCCTCCAGAGGAATTTGTCATGGAGATTCTCTATCTCCTCTCCTTTTTATCCTTAGTGAGGAGTCATTACCACGAAGTCTTGTGAATGAAGGACATACATCTTATCAGGTTCTTGCTAATTATTTGCTCATCTCAAATCTTTTATATGTAGATTGACACGACCCATCCGGGATCACCATAGTGGACCCAGAACCTGACGTGATCCGATGATAGATGCTAACTAAATACTAGATTCGCCACCAAGGCTGACTATGAATTACTACTAAATACGCACCAAATAAGACGCTCATGAACAAATAATGCAATGGGCCCAAAATAATTATTTCGTGCTTTATCAAATGAATCATAAATAGCACTTTCTGTGCAGACTTTCAAAAGTAGCACCAGAGTGATAATTTTGTACGAAAATGGAAGAAAATGAGTTAAAAATACTTAAATAAAACCTAAAATCCTTATTCCACTCTCATACCTCATAAAATCAAGTGTTTTAGATAATATAAACACAATAGATATAAAGATTGAAGTTCTAGTTCATAAACCCATTTCATATTTCTTCAACATATATTCAAATCCAATATAGATTGTGTTTGAAACCCATTTTAAAGAGAATATAATTTTGGAATAGTGATTGATAGAAAAATGTGTGGTGGAAAAGTGATGAAATTTTTTAGATTTGTGTGTAATATTATTTTATTTGAAAAATGTGTGATTGAAATGAAGAAAAAGAAAACAAAATGAGAACGAGAATAGGTGCCAAACATGGGCATAGATTCTCTCTTATAAATCTTAAAATTAAGCCACTAATTACAAACCCAAATTTAACAATATTGAATAAAAAATTGTTTTCTTACCTCTTGGAATAGAAGAAATGAATAACCTTATACTTGAGTCCATATTTCATCTTCTACAATTACCTCTTTTTTGTTTTTCCTCGATCCTTCTCTCCCTTCTCATATGTAAAATGAATCCATTTAATTTATTTGAATAGATTAATATTGTGTAATTGCAAGTCAAGTCCTCAACCTCCTTATAATATAACATTTAGTCATCTCATTTATCATATTAGAAACTAAATACCAAGATTCCTTTTTATATAATTTCTGACCCTTTAAGTAATAGCAATTACAAATTAGACCCCATGAAAATCATTTATTTAACTTAAGTCCTTATTCGGTGTTGGCTTTGATAAGTTGAATTACTTGACTTTAACTATAAATGAGTAGGGTGTAACATAGATGATTTTTCTGTTTTCCCCAATAGGTCATGAAGAAGCCTTACCTCTTTGATGGATTTCTCACGAAAATATGTGCAAGTTTCTAGGCAAATGATTAATAATGCTAAAAGATTTTTTACGGTACATTGTTGAGTTGCTCTTTCCAGAGGCGTATCATTTCATCAGTCACTTTTTTGGGGGCTCTGTTGCACTATGGTAGGCCTCTTACTTCTATGTTTCATTTTCTCCTGGGCAAAATTCGAAAGAATACGGTAGGTTGGAAAGGGCAATTAGTTTTAGTGGGAGTGAAACTTAACTTTATAAAGTCGGTGCTTTGTTCTATGCCTATTCATATTCTTTCAGTGGTTCATCTTCCGGATAAAATCATTAAAGAAATTTACAAGCTTTTTGCTCAATTTTTCTGGGATGAATTTGAGGATGTAAATAATAGATACTGGGTTGCCTGGCCTAAATTATGCTATCCTAAGAAGGAAGGTGGGTTGGAGATTCGAAATCTCTTTGATGTGGTTAAAGTTCTCCCAAGAAAAATGGCATGGCGGATCATTACTGGTTCCTCCCTTTGGGCAGACTTCATGAGGCATAAATATGCTCTTACTTCTTTATATTTAGCCACCTACGTGGCTGAGGTTGGAGCTTTTATGCACTCGAAACATGTGGTCTTTCATTTTCCTTTTATCTTTGAGCATAGCAAATGGCTTATACATGAAGGTCTTGTATCCTTTTAGTTTGAGACTGTCTTGGGACATGCTCTTTATTCTCTAAAGGATGGCAGGTTTCCAATGCTGATATCTCTGATGCTCGAACTCTTCGAAATGGACGAAGTGTCCGTGTCGATATGGCACAACAAGTCACAAGTATGGGTATGTGATATGTATCGGATCCTCCAAGTTTCAACCGAACACTTCACCGTTTCTGGTTCTTTTTTTTTTTTTTTTGCTTTCCATTTTCTGTCCTTTTTCTTCTTGCCCATATGTGCTCTTTGTAAACTTAGCAACGCCACTAAGAGGGTGGAAGAAGGCGGCAGCGCTATGTTTTCCCTTTTTTCTCTTTCTTTTCTTCATTTTTTTTTCTTTCCCTCTCTGTATCGATGATTTAGAGTTTTTTTTTTTTTTGTACAAAATGAAAATGAGTTCCATATAATATTACTTAGTGTTCCACTAGGTCCAAATTGCAAGTCCCTCATTTTCTATTTTATATAACATTTAGTAATTGACTTCCTATAATTGAAAACTTCCCCTTTTTTACGTCCTCATGTCAAACCCCAAAATTCTATATTATTCGTCTTAACCTTTTATTCAATACTAATTTCCTTCTTTGTGAACAATTGATTTTAGTCTATCTAAAATGACATCTTGGGGTAGTAAAAAAAATTGAAGTTTGAAAGACGTACCCACATTCCCGTGTCCGAAATTTGAAATCTTGTTAATCACGTCCTTGTATCATCTATTTTAGAAACTAAAAGATCCGATACTTAGATACGTACCCGTACCTGTTACTCATACCCAAGTCCGAGCATCATAGGTTGATATTAAGCTAAATGAGGTTGTTTATAATGGCTACTGGAATCTTGATCTAATTCACTAATTGGGCGACTCTCGTTTGGTGGAATTCTTACATGGGTATGTACCTTAGTTAAAAAAGGTCCTCAAAAGTTTATTTGGTGTCAGGCTCATACAGGTAATTTCTCCACCAGTTCAGCGTGGGATATACTTCTCCATGTTCAGGTTTCTAATGTACCTTTTAAGACTTTTTGGAACCCGATTCTACTTGTTGAAATTTCGGTACTCATTTGGCGGCTTTGGAAGAATGTTGTTGATGCAGATGAAGTTGTACAGAATAAAGGTATTTCACTTGCATCCAAATGTTGTTGTTGTTGGCAAAGTGCTTTGGAGGTGATTGATCATGTTTTTGCCATCAGTCAAACTATGATGCAGGTGTGGTTTTATTTTAGCTCAATTTTAGATGTTAATTATCAATAATATCTGTTGGAAGTCGATTATTTTGGCTTGGGATTTTCAGATTCATGGACTTTCTCAGTTCTATCTCCTTGCTAAAGTTGTCCCTGCCTTGATTAATTGGGAACTTTGACTATCCAGAAATGATGCCAAATATAATGAGGAACAACCTAATTTTTCTCGGATTTGTGTAGAGGTGATGAGATGGCTTGAGGAGTTTAATGTCGTCATTTAACCTACCCAAAGTATGCATGTACAGTTTAGAGCTTCGCTAACTAAACTTGGTTTCAAGATTATTCAAATTCGGACTAGGACTCCTTTCCTAGTTCGTTGGTCTCAACCAACAAAAGGACATTACAAGCTTAATATTGATGGTGCTATTGCTGGCAATTCTGGTTGTGGAGGGGTGCTTCGAGATTGCAAGGGCAAAGTGATTTTTGGTTTTAGTCAATCCCCTGATGTTCAATCTAACACGTATGCGGAAGTAGCAGCTCTTCATTGCAAGTTAGTGTGGAGATAGATTCTCAAGTTGTGCATGGCTATTCGAGACGAGGGATAAGGCTCCTTGGTGAATTCAACCTCTTTACGAACATTAAATTGATTGTTTGACCACGTAACAATATTTAGGTGCTTTTGTTTTATGATATACTACATATATATTTGACTTTAATTGTTCATTAATTATATCATATTTTATAGCATTCCATATACTATAAGCTCCTGTTTTGTTTAGTTAAAATCACATTTTTAGTAGATTTTGATAAAAATGATGAAAATATGGTTGACAAATTGATAAAAGTTGTGGGTCTCATGAATGTGTAGTTGAAAATCAATTTAAGAAAAAATGATTTTAGAAAATGGGGACCAAACATGGACTAAGTCTACTAATATTTTAATTAAACTAGCACTCCATAATTACGTTCCACTCTTGCTTCTTATACGAAGTTTTCATTCCACCCGTCTTCTTCTTTTACTATTTTTATGCCCTTACAATGCATGGGCCGTGTTATTTTTTAGGTAATGTTAGCGTGTCTAATTACACTATAATAAGTGGAAGAATCAGCAGAGTAAGAGAATTCCCCTCAAAATTTAAACACCATAAACTTGTAATCGCAAAAGTTAACCGACTGTCTCAATGAATATGAAAGGCAAAATTTTTCACTACTATTTACTTTGGAAAATGTATGTTCTATGACCTTCACTCAATGAATCACTAAAGAAATCCCTTGTTTCACTTACGGAGTCAGTCTCTTCCCTATTTCATATCATCAATCCAAAATAAATAATTATTTCACAATTCATAAATAAATACATCAAAACAAATAAAAACAGAACTTGACCATAATTCAATTGGAAGAAATCCAAATATATACAACTAAAATTTTCAATTTTTACCAACTCAAATTGAATCAAATACTAATTGCTGGTAATGTAAAATCCTGAATTGTTTAACTACAAAAAAATAATAATCAACATATAACGATGTGCTATTCCTCAAGATTGAACTCCATTAAATGGTACAATGAATAAAAATTCATAATTGGAAATTTAGTTCAAAAGGTGAACATTTAACATGTATGTAAGTATAACGGATAATTGATTTATATGTACCTCTGTGTTTGTAAGTATATGAATTCCTTCAGCTATGTTGTTAAGTATGAATCCAATGTTAGCATTTTTTTTGCACAAATATGATTATCCAGTAGTATGTTGTTCTTTGTTTTGTTTCTATTTTTCTTGTCTTGGTTATTTCAATATAAAAAATGTTATGTGCATATTAAAATATTTTCAATTTTGTTTTGTTGTAATGAACATGCAGTATTTCGTATTTTTTGGTTCAAGTATAATATATGTAGTTTGTTATGTTTGACTGCTTGCTTCTTTTCACAAACCAATCCATTCTTGCATGAATAATTTGAATTTGGGGAGCAATCGTGCGTGTGTACGTAGTTTCTTTCCAACAATGACAAAGATTGTCGGTACACTGGGCTGTAGTTCTCGATGGGTCGAGGTTATATCCGATTGTCTTAAAGCTGGAATATCTTGTAGTTCAATCATCAGGAGGCTCCAAAGAACTCGATGGATGCTATCGAGAGCACTGAAAAGCTCTATACGGTATTGTTTTTTAATTCATTACACGAGTTTTTTTTTTTTAATTAGAGGGCGGTACCGTGACATTTGAGAATACCTTGGTTACATGAAAATAATGGAAGCAAAAAAATGAGGAAGTACTACTTCCCTTACAATGAAAATAAATGACGAAGAATAAAGCAGTAAACAAGGAAGTACTACTTCCTTTACAATAAGAACTAATGCAAATAAAGACAAAAATAAGAATTGAAAGTAAACATAAAAATCAAACTCTGGCACTGGGCAATCTATGTCTGTCAACTTGTACTAGTACCCTAATATGTTATGGTAGATCAAGTAGTCTATATACCTATCGTCGATGATCCCAACCCTCAGCAGCAAGAGTATGTGCAACCTAGTTTCCTTCTCTGTAAATGTGAGAAACTATATCTCTGTCGAATGATATGATATCTGTGATACGTCTGATTATGCCCTGAATAGCCCATGGTCATCCTCCTCTAGTGATGCAGTGAATAGCCACTGTCGAATCTGACTCAACCCAAATCGCCAAATAACCTAGTCCTTGAGCTAGTAAAATCCCATCAAGAATAGCCTGGAGCTCTCGAAGTTGAGAAAGCCCTAATACATGTCCTGCGTGATCCCTGATGATGCCTCCTCCACTCGCAAAATCATCATTGACGCATCCATCAGTATTGATCTTGAATTCATGTTGTTATCAACTTATTTTAGGTTAAGTTAAAAAACAACGTTTCCGAATTTTGAGGACCTACTACAGCCAAAAACATATTCATGTCCATTGTGTGAATCGTGTTTGTCTGGTGTTGTGAATGTTTTTCTTGTTTCATCTTAATAGTAGCTTTCCCCTCATGTTGCTGGAATATAGAGATTTCCGGTCGAATTTTTTTCTTGTTTTGCAGGAGGAAGAATTAATTGCAAAATTTTCTTGACAAGTCATCACATGTCATGATACTGCAGAATCTAACCATTATAATGCTACATCTCTTACGATATAGGGAATAACTGTAGCTTTATTGCATTGTTATTAATCCCTGTGAATCGGAAGATCTGGCATTTATTGAGAATTCTTGTGATATGCATGTTCGAGTTTTCATGAGGTAGCCCATAGATCTGAGGGTGTTGGTGGTGAAGTTGATTAAGTCATCCTTTATTTGAAAGTTATTTTGCCCGAAATCTGGATATGTGCATCTCAAATGTATGATACCCAACAAGTAGTAGAATGGCCGTATGAGTCCCTCTAATCGTTACCACAAATACAAGTATTCAATACCTAGTTTTCTTATTTCTAACTTCTAATTAAAGAAAACAAAATGTATTTTGTAATGCACATTGGGAGGTTTTGAAGTTGTTGACAATCTTTTGACAAAACTAATGTTTTAAAAGAGTTTTTAATAAGTCAAAGGGTTAAGTAGTAAGTTAGAAGTCATAGGGNAATTAAAGAAAACAAAATGTATTTTGTAATGCACATTGGGAGGTTTTGAAGTTGTTGACAATCTTTTGACAAAACTAATGTTTTAAAAGAGTTTTTAATAAGTCAAAGGGTTAAGTAGTAAGTTAGAAGTCATAGGGTTCGAGTATGGAACAAAGGAGTAAACGTCGCCGTAATTTCGCTAGCCTATCGCCCAGCTATTGCTCGAGCGGTAAAAACAGAAGTTGCATCGCCCGCTTATCGCCTGGACTTCGCTCGAGCGAGACACTGTCGCTGAGCTCTCACTCGAGCGATAGTGTTTTTCGAAAAAAACCTAATTAGTGTTTTTCAAAGCTTTTATCCGACCCATACTACCCAAAACCTCTTTACTATATATATGGGCACGACTCATACGAAAACGACAGGTTGAACATTGAGAGAAATATTGTTTTTCATCCTCCATATCATTCTATATCATTATTAGAGTTCAACCACCATTTTGCTTTGATCATTGGTTTGAGAAACATCATCCTCACTTACACCAAACACCAAAACACATTTCCACGACATATGTCGGAGTTCTGAAGATCAAGGAAGGTGATCGGAGTTTCTGATCGTTGGAGAACAAGGAATTCTCATTAATCCACAAGAGATAGATGAATTGAGAAGACCGGGAGTTGTTGCAGGAGCACGCAATCCAGGAAGGCTTTGGTGATTACAATCAGGAGGTCAGAAAGCACTAGAATTAGTTGAGTCTGACAGTACTGTAAGTTGATTCGTTTATAGTGGAGGTAACTGGCTTGGTCTCGGAGTTTTTTCCTAATTGGGTTTCTCCGTCATCAATATTGATGTTATTTATTGCTTTCTTATTACAAACTGAGGCAATTCAACTTAGGATAATTGGACTGTTTGTTTTATCATCTAGAAACAATTAAAAAGTGACTTGTTGCTTTTAATTGTATAATTCCGCACGTAAGGTCGAACATAATCTTTATTCCGTATAAACACTTATTTACCCCCTCTAGGTGTTAGTTGGTTCGAACCTCGTTATTTCACACATAATAATAGAATTAGGGTTCTTAGTATGAACGAGAAATTAGGGCATATAATTTCATTTATAGATCACATTTAATTCTCTAATCAAGATTAATTTTGGTCAAATTTTTCTAACAATTTTAATATACCTTTTTCGAGTTCAAATTGATTTTATTTAACTAAGTGAATTTCATATATCTATGTGAATTCAGATAAATCTTAATTAAACATCTTAAATTTCTAATACTTCATGTAACAATTTCTGTAACCACACTTTTATTCTAATTATGAATTTATTATGTGGTCTAAATCTATAATTTATTTCCTCATTCGTTATAGAATTTACAAAATCATCGAATTATTGACCAAGTAATTCAAAGCATTAAATACCATAGACAAAATTAACATATATAAATTTGAGAGCTAAAATAATGAAAAATAAGCTCGGTTTGATTCCTTGTACTTTAATTTAATTTATTTGTCACACTCATTTTTAATTATACATTTATACAATAAAATATTCTACACGTAAATCCAAAATTTTCCTACTTTTTAACGATGCGTTCTCCAAAAAATACTATTCAAAACATAGTTTTTTTTTTTGAAATAAAGGCCACCTAACAGGGGCATAAATTAATGATCTCAACAAACTACATTGTTCACCATAATGAAAAGTTTAACTACACATATTAAATGAAAATAAAAATAAAAATAAAAACAATAATGGAATACATTATCGAATTTTGAATTAAGATGAAGGGAATGGGAATAATCTTGTACCAAGATCTTCTTCTTTCCCAAATCAAGCTTCAAACCCTCGCTCTTCGATTTCTTGATCTTGATTTTCTTCAACTTTTTTTTTTTTTCTGTATCTTATTCTCAAAAAGTGTGGACTCCTTCTCTAACCCAGAATGGGTCCTTATATAGTATTATAATCAATGATGAGTACACATGAAAATAAACTCAAAAATGATTAAAACAAATCAAATTCAAAATTTTCGGCTTGTAGCCGGAATGAACAACGGTTCGCAACTTGAGGCTAGACCGTGGCATATAGGTATAACTCGTGGCCGCGGTTCAGCAGCTAGTTTGCAAACCGTGGCCGGAGCGCTGTTGCAATTTTCCTTTTGCAATTTGTGTTCTTCCACGTTCATAACTTTCATTTTGGTCTTGGAATTCTTCTTTCCTTCCTTCCACGCCCTTCTAGTATTGAAAAATAGGTCCTTCAACTTGAATTCTTCACAATATACCCCTCATCATTTCCAGGTCATAACGTCTTGATTCGATGCAAGTTCTAAAAGTTTGCGATTTAGTCTCCAAACTTTTCAATTGTCAACTTTGCCTCCCGAAACTTATGAATCTCATCCAATTGCTCCAATACTTCTTCCAATTTATTAATTGTAAACCAAATGATCTTCAAGTGCTCAAATCAATCTCTAATTAAGCTCACCAATCTGCTCCAGCATCTCGTAGTTCTCCATTTTATGCACTTTTAGCTGTCCACATAACTATATGATATCTTCCAAGAAACAAGAATTAAAAACAGCTCATTTGCAGATGTAAAAGCCATATCAAGATTATTTTCACATGTATATACCGGAGAAACAAGAATAATGAGATAAAAGTTAAAATTATAAATATTTCAAAATTCACTCTTCTTTTTTCAGAAAGCCAAAAACTTTAAGACCGTTCAAAGATTATAGATTTTTCATGATTGCAAAAAAGAGAAACTTAAAAGATAACAAACTGCGACATTTTTTTTGGAAGAGAAGTGAAAGAAAATGGTAAAAAATTATAAAATAAATACCAGAATTTGACTATCTGTGGATGAAGCGCAGATCTCGCAGCTTCGGTATAGGGACTAGAATTAGGAGCATGAGAAGATGGACAAGATGGGATGAAAAATTATTGAATTATAAAGGAAATAAAAATGTAATTCAATGTAACGCAAAAATGGAAATAGGAGAAAAGAGAAATGGGAGCGGCACAAAGAGAACAAAAGTCCTGAGAAAAGGGAATAAAAACTGATGATTCAAGAAATTTCCATAAAAAATTTAAAGATGCATATCCTCGTAAATATCGGAGAGCCAAAGGAGAAAAATAATGCTCGTGATTTCAACTAAAATGACACTGCTTTATTCAATTTTTTTATATTTTTGTGCTGTGAAACGATGTCATATCACATCGTTCGGTTCACGTAATGACTGCTATGACGTCACTTTGATCTCTTTTTGATTCTACCAAAACGACCCATTTTGATTCTTTTTTCTCCAAAATGATGTCGTTCGTGTCACCTTCCGACCGATACGACGTCGTCTTGACACCCCTTGTAATTTTTTATTTTTTACGTCTAAACCATGTTGTTTCAGATGAGGTATAACTATATTACAAGACTTGGCCTCTTTCTCCTAATCCTCTGCTATTTCTCCCTTTATTTGGCGTTTTCTGCTTCCTCCATTTAAACCTTAGCCAAATCTTAATTTTTTCCAAGACATTTACAAATATTTAACAATAAATCGTCTTATACAGTCTGAGTTCCGTTTCTGTGATGAAACTGAGGTAGGTATTTAATGTTTATTTATTAAGTTTTGGGTATTTTATTTTGCTATTTGGTGATTCTGTTTTGTTTTTTCAAATTTTTATAGGATATAGAATGTTTTGTGTCTTTTTTGTTTAGGTTTCATCTTTTTTTTTTTTTGAACTAAAGAAATTGATGAAATAAATTTATTATTGTTTATTTGTTCAGATTTGGGTATTTTGTTTTGGTATAAGTTGGGTCGGTGGTATTTTATTCATATTTTACTCTTTTTTCAAGACAAAATTTAGAATCCGTTTTTAGGTTTTGGTTGATCTTGGTATTTGCAGAAATAAATGTTTCGATTTGTACAGAGGCGTTAGATGTTTGTCTGAGTCCGAGT
>CAIGRT010108340.1:0-17374 GCA_903798405.1 Fraxinus platypoda | reverse complement strand
CTCAATATGCTAATGGCTATATATCCTATTTACTATATGCTCCAACTTTGGTTTTTTGCATTATTTTATAATTTTTTTACTTAGATTTTTTTTTTGTGAGGCTTATGTCTCAATCCGCCTCGAGGATTACGCCTCGCCTCATAAAGAAAAACCGTCTCAGTACTTAGTTCGCTTTTTTAAACCTTGTTTCCACCATTTAGGTTTTATGACATTAAATGAATTTGGATTTTTCACTGAGGTTGGATGCTGTAACACAAGTAATAAGTAATATTATTTTGTAAAAGGTTAAGACATCATCTTGGAAGGTCCTTTTTATGCCTAGCACTTTAGGGTTTTAATTCAGAACATCAAAACTATTGATAGAAATCGTAGGACTGGAGTTGTCAAAGTTCACTGGATGAAGAAGTTGGATTTGCGCACTTTTTTTGTAGGTTATAGATTCATTTTTGCAGCTTTCAATGTTGCCTCTACATCAGGCAAATTTGATCAACTTTTTGAAGTATTATATCGACAATATTCTCATTTTTTAGTTGGAAGAGGGTACTTTTTCACATCCAGATTTTAAATCATTGATTAAAAGGACTTAAACAGTTACATCTAGGAAGGGATCAAATCAGAGAACATGACAGGTGCATATACTGTTTGAGTTTCTGGTAGCAGTTAGGATTCAAATCAGGACGCTGTTCTGGGATATAGCAAAATTTTTGGTTTACAATAGTTAAAAAAATTGAGTATTCAAATTCAATTTTCCAATCTTTCTATCTTTCAATCATGGAAGTTCTCCACCTAAAACTAAATTAAGAAAATTAATATCACGTGGATAGCTGATTTTGGTGGTTAATATTCTTTTATAACTGATTTTAAGTAGAGAAGTACTCTTGCATCTCCTCTTCTGCACTCTATTTCTGTTGTGTATTTTTTTATATTTGGTGCATCGCACTTGAAATTCAGCTTGCATGCGTTTCTAAGTTAGTGATGGTTTTTTTAATTGTGGATTNTTGGTGGTTAATATTCTTTTATAACTGATTTTAAGTAGAGAAGTACTCTTGCATCTCCTCTTCTGCACTCTATTTCTGTTGTGTATTTTTTTATATTTGGTGCATCGCACTTGAAATTCAGCTTGCATGCGTTTCTAAGTTAGTGATGGTTTTTTTAATTGTGGATTACTCATGTCAAACGTGAATTTGTTAGGTTTTCCAAACCACTGCTGTTGGTCTTGGGCAGTCTACATGTGTAGGAATTGGTGGGGATCCTTTTAATGGAACAAATTTTGTCGACTGCGTAGAAAAATTTCTTGTGGATCCACAGACAGAAGGTAACTCTTTGCTAGGAAAAGCTTAATCGCAGTTGCCACCTAAGATATTCGCCAGGAAGACATTTTCTGACTTGAAAAGAGCATGCTTCATTCATTCATAAAGATAGTTACATTCGCATTAGAGGTCTATAATACTCCAAAGAAAGTATAAATATTGCTTTTGGGGAAAATTTCCGTGTACAATCTCCATTCTATACTTAAAGCCCCTATTAAAATCTAAGAAGCACGGATACGGATACGTAATTTGGATACGATACAGATACGCCGATACAATTCTTTGAAAAAATTAGGTACATCGATACGTGTTATAAAATTCAATATAATTTTATTAATGTAAAATAATTAATACTGAAGCATGATAATAAAAATAAAATAAAATATTGAAGCACTTTATACTAACCATTAGTTTTCGAAACTTCATTTTCTTCGACATCAATTTCTTCTTCATTATTAAAAATAACACTCTCTAACTCTGGCTCATCTAATGATAGATTAGCAATCTCAAGGAGTGCAACACCTTCAAGAGTATCAAATGAGTTTCCGTCAATTTCTCATATTTTGGATTTTTCTTTTGAATTGAGATTTAATTTTTTAAATAAAAGACGCAAATTGCTATGAATAAAAATCAATTCTTCCATTCGTTGTAGAGTTATTTTATTCCCTTTTGTAGAGTGCACAAAAGAGTACGTATTCCAATTTTTTTCACCACTATATTAAGAAAAATGTTGCACAAGAAGTTTCAAAGCAATTTTTTGTAGTAAAGGTGCATGTGAATCATGAAGTATCGGATACGTATAGAAAATCATACAAAAATATAAAATAATTAAAACATACGTATTGGATACGTATCAAAAATTTTAAAAATATAAAAATAATTAAAAAACAAGTATCCGGTACGTAGCGGAGGATGTCGGTGTTTGGATACGGGTAAGTAAGAAGTTTAAAAGTATCGGTGCTTCTTAGATTAAAATTTCTTGGCATTTGGGCTTCCAACCTTTAATTTGTGTAGAATTTGGATCTCTACTGATGGTGGTCTTACTCCTCCTTGCTGTCCTTTTTCCCAAAAGTTCAAGGATGTTATCTTTACTCTGTTTAGTCTCGTCATCACTTTTCTCATTACTCAAATCTATTGCTCAGGTTCATTGCTGACAAAATAGATGCTATACTCAATTATCATTTGCATATTGCATTTCAGGCATCGTTCTAATTGGCGAGATAGGTGGTACAGCTGAAGAGGATGCTGCAGCCCTTATAAAGGTTAGGACAATATCTTTCTCGGAATCGTGCGATGAATTGGAACTTACATTTTGTCTCTACTTATGGATCATTTTTTTTCTTTTCAATTCAGTGCCAGCAGTCATTAGTTTTAATTTCGATATACAATTTAATAAGGTCCCTAACAATTAGAATCCTTCTAGTTTAGGATTTGAAATCCTTATCAATAATTGTTCTTTAGTTTTAAGGTCAGTAGACCACTGTCAGTATGGTATATAATTCACTATCAGTGACATGATTTTTGAGTTATTATCAAGTTTTTGAAGCTTTTTTGACCCCCGGTGATGCTATCGTGATTTGATTTGAGTTGCCTTTGGATCCTAGGGGTGTTTCCAGGCCTTCCATTTCTACTTTTCTTTCTCATCTCATCGAACTTCACCTTTATTTTGGGAATAGCTTCTTTCCTGTCTCAACAAAAGTTGTCCTACAAAATTAGTTTCCAAATATGGCGTAGAAGTAGGACAACGATGATAAAAGCAAATGCTAAAATTAAAGGTTGGAAGCCCAAATGCCATCAGAGATATGACAAAGATGAAGATTTAATCTTTATAATTGTGGCAATTTTTTACTTATTTTATGGCTTATTTGTTCAATGAAATGAAGATTAAGCCCTTGTTTGAGTCCCATTTTTTCCAAACTCATTTTCCCGGAACTCATTTTCAATCACATATTCTCTCAAGAAAATAATTTTACACGTAAATTCAAAATTTTCTTACTTTTTAATCACACACACTCAAAAAAATCACTATTCCAAAAACTAATAACTTAAAAAAATGGGGCTTAAACAAGGGCTACATATGATGTTAAACATTGTGACTGCGAAAGTAGGTCTGTTCAGATTCTGCGTTTATGGAAATATCAAATATTGTTTGGTGTACTAAATTGTACAATTTAATACATAATGGGTATTTAGTCTTGAAGAAATATTATAATGAACAAGCAAATCTGTTGCTACAATAAGAGGGTAAATATTACTTGTGGTAAAATAGATAAAAACGTGAGAATGCAAATATGAGGAAAGGAAGTAGCATGTAAATGTTTAATATGGATTGAATTTTAAATTTAGCTGTTGGTTTTCTGGAATATTTTTATTTTGGTAGCCAAAAAAATTGTATTGTTTCTCAAAATTTTTTAAGGGGAAATGTTCTCTTTTTGGTGCTGTCTTAAACAATATTTTCTTATAAAGACAAAGGCCAAAGTATTTCTCTTGAATGAGATGATATGGTAGAATTCATTAGGACCATTTCTGTTCTGAATGAAATATGGAGGTATGCACATTTGACCTAGTAGAATGCGCTAGAATGGAATTCTGATAAATATTCTGCTTCTTTTTATGGAACACTTTCTATGTCACATTGTTGTGTACACATAGTAAATAAACATTGGTTGCATCATATCTATAAATTATGGACCTCTTAAGAAAGGATAATATATTAGAGAGAGAATCCATTTATCAAAGATTATGAGGACACTCAAGACGGTGACATGTTAACTCTTAGGGAGAATTTTTTTTTTTTTTTTGGGTGGGGGTGATTGTGTCAGTAATATCAAGCAATTATGAAGAAGGATTTTCTTTTCTAAAACCATTGTGGAAAAGAAATTATCTAGTCAATTTCATGTTATTCAATATACCTTGTTAACTAAGAACTATGCATAATGTTTTGGCAGATTATTAATTTAAAAATCTTTGTTCAACTATTTTGCTTGTAGTTGGATTTAGAAAAGATTTTGAACTTTTGACTATTTAATGTTTGATATCTCATTGGTTTATGTGTTGAAAATATTTGTTCAACTAAAACAGGAAAGTGGAACCGCAAAGCCTATTGTTGCTTTTATAGCTGGACTTACTGCTCCACCTGGTCGGCGAATGGGTCATGCAGGAGGTACTGTATTTTTGTCTATACTCAAATATTCAACTCTTCTATTCTTGGCATCATGTTTTATCTGGTTTCTGATTAACCTTAGAGTAAAACACATGTAAATGAGAGAGGACTTGTTGCTTTCCTTTTTCTTTTTCGTTTGACATCTTACAAAAATATATGGATATTTTCTGTTTGTGTCTATGTAATGAGAGGTTATCATGCCATAACGTTTTTATCACGACCAAATAGATTTTCCTTTTTTTACATGAATTTGCATTTCAATTAAAAGAACCGGGAGAAAATGTTTCACTGCAATTTAATCACATAGTGTCCAGCTATAGTTCACTGTTTCCTCCTCCTTTTCTTTTCTTTTTTTTTTAAATTTTTTTTTTATAAATTCTTTGTGGATTTGAATATCCAATCTCGATATATATGATATCGCTAGTAAATCAAAAAACGATATTTAAAGATCATAGCTAAATATTTTCCTCATGGAAGCCAGAATCAAATTGACAGCTTCTACTCCCTTGAATTTGCAGCTATCGTATCAGGAGGTAAAGGTACAGCGCAAGACAAAATTAAGACCCTCAGAGAAGCTGGGGTTACTGTAGTCGAGTCACCTGCAAAGATTGGCACTGCAATGCTTGAAGTCTTCAAGCAGAGGGGTCTTGTTTGAGCCAGTAAGATAAATTTATTAATGATTTTCTTTCGTTTTTCCCCATATTGGCAGACGGGGTTTGTCAATCAATTCCTGTTACTGCGTACAATAATGAATGATCATTGCCTAGCAACCTTGAGAAAGCTTCAGAATTATTTCTTGATATGCTATTGGTTTCATCATCAATAGGTACATATTATTCTTCTTGTGTGAACAAGTTTTGAAATAATGATTTAACTTTGTTAGATGGAGCAAGCTTTTCATGGGCGGTCTGGCTGGGCTCGGCCGGTCCAACCGTTTTGACATCACTAGTATTGAGTTTGTTGTCATTGCAGCAGTGTTGAAGCTTAAAATGGGGCTTTAAATTATTATAGCTTGGGAAAATTAGGGCTGGATTCTCCAACAGTGTGCCAGCCTATGCATGTGAAATCGGGTCCCCACGTGATGGAATCAGTTACTTTGATGGTTAGAAAATCGAAAGTTCTTTAGAATTACTAGTATGCCCTTTTATGAACAAAATTAAAAATAAAATCCAGTGTCAAACATCTCAACCTCATTACTACTACCACTAGACCTCATTTTACAATTAATATTTAATATTTGAATAATGTTATCTAGTATTAGTGGTGTTAAAGCATCGGTCTAGGTGTAAGTTTGTGATAGGTCGTAAAAAATGAGTTATAAATTCTTGTATTTAATCGAACCTATAATTTTATAATACAAGTAAAGTCATCTAGATTGATGTTAAATATCAATGCTCTTAATATTTGCACTTGCAATTGGTGCGTCGGATCTTTCAACATAGCCAATAGAAGGAAGAAACTTGAATAGGAAAGGGAAAAGAGAAACATAAATCACTTCAATCAAGATCATTCCAATAAATTTTCGGTGGTGGAACTAGTAATGGGATGGACAGGGCAATGGGAAGGAGATCGAATTTTATTTTTGTTTTTGTTTGTTTAACATGAGTTTATTATTTTTTGTTTTTGGTTTATTTTAATATCTAATCCATAACAGGGGTATAATAGTCATTTTAAAGAAATTTTGACTTTCTAACTGTTGAAGTAATGGACTCTATCACGTGAGGACCCAATCTCACAGGTTGGAGAGTTAAAACACTACTTTTAAAGGTTGGGGAACTGATTCTATGCCCCGAGAAAGGTTGAGACGTCCAATCCTAATTTTTCAAAATACTTTTTACCGCTACTTTGAATTCATTTTGTATCTAATAATTTTCTGCTTTCTTCATTTTTATTTATTTATTTATTTCAGTTACTTTAGCTTGACGATGAATGAATATTATGGATTGAAATAACAAAAAGAGTACACAACACAAAATTTGAGGTGTCGGAGCTTAAGAAATTTACTTATGTTACTTAAAAGTAATAGTCCTTTTCGATATAAAGTGTACTTGCAAGTCTTTAAAATTCAAACATTCTTTACAACTTTTACGTTATGATATTTTATATAAAAAACTATTTGAAACTATTTTCCATCTTCATTTCAAAGTCATTTTGATGTAGATTTTTTTTAAAATAATTTTTTTAAAAATATTTGGTTAAAATGTAAAAAGAGTTACATGTTCACGTGCAAAGTTATTTTACTAGTGAAATAATGTGATTATAAATGAGTTTATTAAAAAATAAGTTTTAGAGAATCTCTATAAAGTCTATTGAAATTATTTAAATATACGAAACATTGATGGATTTAATAATTAGCTTATTGAATTAATATTGTTATTTCTGTTGTCTTAAAACTTTGTCATCCAAATGACATATTTTTATTTTATGTAATATTTAATGTTAACATAATCAACCGTACATCATATTGGTCCTCAAACGGATGGTGTCCATCCATTTGCTTGAGTTGGCGGGAGTGGGCCTGACATCTGTTATCCACATAAGCGTCACGTTTTTTTCGGAGTCAACATCTATAATCAAGCATTCTCAATTGACATAGATATCAGAATGTAATTGAATTATTCACTTCCTACATTGTTCAATAGCCCAACGCACATGCGACATCAAATTAAGGAATTTCATGTAATCTTGGTTGATTATGGTCTCCCATCAAATTCTAACACCATAATAAGACATCTATTACACAATAACTTTTAATGATTTTTCATATTTATTTTCACGATAAAATTAAGGAATTCAATATTTGTACAACAAAGATGCATTTGGTGTGATGACATTCATGTTGAAATTCACGAGTTCCAAATAATCCATAATCAAAAAGATTTTACGATCTATTAAGTATTATTCATTTATATGTCAAAATAAAAAATAAAAAATGGCAATGTTAGTAGAACCTCTTGATCCAAGAAAGAGTAATTTATAAACCTTTTAGGATCTGTTTGATTGTAAGAATGAAATTTGGGTGAAAAGAAAATAAATTACAGAGAATTGAAGTGTCTAAAACTTGTTTAATTGAGAATTGTCAATTAATTGTGTTTGATTAATATACTTTTCAACCTGAAAAATATTGAAATTTTGGATCTTTTGACATTGTTTTTTCATGAAAATTGTTCATTAAATGGATATAATTCGTTACAATTGGGGATACAATTTGTTTCAATTGCACCAAAAAAAAAAAAAAAACACCTAGAAAACCAAAAACCACCAAACCCATGGAAAAACCAATTCAAGGAAAATGTGGAAAATTGGGTCACGTGAGGTATAAGTTGGAAAACCAATTGCCTAGAAATATTTTCCTATCAAACAGTCTAAAAGGTGGAAAATGAAAAATAATTTCTAACTTCCATGAAAAATTCTTCCTATCAATCAGGGCCATAGTGTAATTGCGCAATCAATTTTCAGGACAAGAATATCCACAACTTTAAGATAACTGTCACGGTGATAAAATTATATGAAAATGGAAGATAGAGAATCAAGTTGACTTTTTATTTTTAAATTGAGAACCAATTTGCTATTAGAACAATAATTTAAGAGCCAATGGTGCAAATTGCTTGACATTTTTGAATTTTAAAGGTCTTAACATGCAAATTCGTCATTTCGGAAACAGACGTATCCTCAAGAAATTTCTGGAGGAACCCAGAAAGCAAAAAAAGGTAGCCAATCCAATGGCTGGAGGCCACACCGACTACCCTACGAATATTCTAGGCCTGCTCAACTCCACACTATTTAAATGCCTTCTCAACCCATCTTCCCTAGCTCTGAGATATATCGAATCACTGCTTTGCGGAACTTTTCAAAGAAAAATCCTCTTTTGTTAGTTGTTTTTTAATAGATTTTTCGCGATTCTGTTTGTTATCTTAAACAATGGCCGGAAAGGGTGAAGGACCCGCGATTGGAATTGATTTAGGAACCACGTATTCTTGCGTGGGTGTTTGGCAGCACGATCGGGTTGAGATCATAGCGAATGATCAGGGTAATCGGACGACGCCGTCTTATGTAGCTTTTACTGATACGGAGCGTCTAATCGGAGATGCTGCCAAGAACCAGGTCGCCATGAATCCTGTTAACACTGTCTTTGGTAAGTTTTTCAATTCTTTCTCCTTTCATAAACATTAAGAGTCCTGTGTTATTTGAATTTTTTTGCATATTCTTATGCCTTTTAAACTAAATGATCGAGGGGTGTACTTGATTGAGATTTTAATGAATTATAAATTTCAATGAGTTTCCTGAATTTGAATAGATTTTCACAATTTTTTTATAATTTTAATTAGGGGGGGTGTATTCATCCAAATATTATAGAATTCAAATCTTATAAATTTATGAGGATATATAAAATATTTTATTGAAATTAAATTAAAATCTCACAAAATTCATTAAATTTTCAATTGAGACATCTGAATTTAGAAAGGACATCCTGTAATTTGAATTGTAGAAATTCAGCATCCCTGAAATTTCGAACAGTTAAAAGGAAATTACTCAGTCTTGTTAATTTTGGGTGCGATCGTCTTAAGGGCCTGTTTGGGAGTTTTTCTACTGGTTTTGACACTTTTTGGGTGGCGGGAAATTGGTGCTGGCTAGTTTTTGGAAAAATCATTCGAAATTAGTATAGTATAGTGTAATTAGGGACATATTTCTCAATAAATGAAACAACCCTTTTGTATTTTTTTCCTTATAATAAATAATTATTTTTGATTCATATATATTTTATATAATACTAACTTTAATTAAAAAAACTATTTTATGAGTCTATTTTTTTTTTAATAATTAAAAAACTGAGTTGTAAGTGAAAAATTACATATAAAATAAAGATTAATTTTTGTAAAAAAAAATTGCTTATAAAGTAAAAATATACTAATAGAATAAACTTCACTTATAAAGTAATATACAAGTAAAAAATTTATTTATATGCAACTTATAATTGTAAAATTTTATTTTTATAAGTAAAAAATTACTTATTACTTAAAATTTTAATAATAAGCCAATATGTCACTTTTTAAGTTAAACGTTAACTTATATGTAAATAAAAATTAACTATAAGTAAAATATTCATACAAGAATTTATAAATTAATATTTCAGTGTTATTATAAAATACTTTTAGAATTGGATAATGATCTCCTTAACTTGAGTTGGCGTGTTTGTAGTTAAAAATCACTTAAAATCAAACTATTGACTGTGTTGGATATCGACAAAGAACTCTATTATGGTAATTTTTATTTCAAATTTATTATTAAATAATAAATAGGTATTCACATGTAAAAGATTTTAAATCCAAGGGTTGATACTTTAAAAATTCAAACTCCAAATGTAGGATCTAATAGTTCTGTTGTATGGACACTTCAGTTAGGTTTTGTGTCTATATAAGATATATGTCGAACACGTGTTGGATATTGACACATCTCGAATACCATTATGGTCAATTTTTTATTTCTTCATAAAAAATATTATATATTTTTAATTCAAAGTTATTATTCAAGAAATATAAAGTTATTATTAAATAATAAATAGGTATTAATATTTAAAAGATTTCAATAATAAAAAGTATAAAATTAAATTTATATACTGTATAAAGGAAAATTTAAAAGATTAAATGAGCGTGTCGGTCGTGTCAATAGTTTTTCAAAAAATTGCGTGTTAACGTGTTCCACACGTGTCGGTGTTGGTGCATCATAGTATAAGAGTTTTGGATTCATGTTAAATAGTAGCTGTAGTTAAAAATTTTGTATAGAAGCTATCTGAGATTTTTGCTTTAAAGCAAAATACATCAGAGTTTCTTTGTAATTTTCTCTCTGGTAGTTTGATTAGTTAATTTTTTTTATGTAAAACATGTCCATAACTTCATACAAGTGCATATCTGGTGTGTATAAATATTGAAATAAAGAATTATTTTAGCTATTTGTTCTGCCGATGCATTTAAAATAAGGGAGAGTTTGATAGATAAGCAATTAGAATTAATCCATTAAATTGTTCAATCTGGAATAGTGTGTACTTTGGTGCTCTTACATTGAGAGTGAATTTTAGTGTGTTTCTGATTTTCGCTTTGTTCATATCGCTCTCTAATGTAATGATTAGCCATTAATTCATGATATCTATTTTATTTTGGGTGTACGCTTCACGAATTCTCTGTGGCTTACATATATCCATTCCTAAGTACAGATGCTAAGAGGCTGATTGGTAGAAGGTACAGTGATCCATCGGTTCAGAGTGACATGAAACACTGGCCATTCAAGGTTATTGCAGGGCCTGGTGACAAACCTATGATTGTTGTCACATACAAAGGTGAGGAGAAGCAATTTTCAGCTGAGGAAATCTCGTCTATGGTCCTCATTAAGATGAAGGAGATCGCAGAGGCTTTTCTTGGATCGACAGTTAAGAATGCTGTTGTGACTGTACCGGCCTATTTCAACGATTCTCAACGTCAGGCGACAAAGGATGCTGGTGTTATTTCTGGTCTGAATGTGATGCGTATAATTAACGAGCCTACGGCTGCTGCCATTGCTTATGGTCTTGACAAGAAGTCTGGCAGTTCATCTGAGAAGAATGTGTTGATATTTGATCTTGGAGGTGGTACTTTTGATGTTTCTCTTCTCACAATTGAAGAGGGTATTTTTGAAGTGAAGGCGACGGCTGGTGATACACATCTTGGAGGAGAGGATTTTGATAATCGGATGGTGAATCACTTTGTACAGGAGTTCAGGAGGAAACACAAAAAAGACATTAGTGGCAACCCGAGAGCGCTTAGGAGATTGAGAACTGCATGTGAGAGGGCAAAGAGAACGCTCTCGTCAACTGCTCAGACTACTATTGAGATTGATTCTTTGTATGAGGGTATTGATTTCTACACGACTATCACTCGTGCTAGATTTGAGGAGCTTAATATGGATTTGTTTAGGAAGTGTATGGAGCCGGTTGAGAAGTGTTTGAGGGATGCTAAGATTGACAAGAGCAGTGTCCATGATGTTGTACTTGTTGGTGGCTCTACTCGTATTCCAAAAGTGCAACAGTTATTGCAAGACTTCTTTAATGGAAAGGAACTCTGCAAGAGCATCAATCCTGATGAGGCTGTTGCATATGGCGCGGCTGTTCAAGCTGCAATTTTGAGTGGTGAGGGCAATGAGAAGGTTCAAGATTTGTTGTTATTGGACGTGACTCCTTTATCCCTTGGTTTGGAGACTGCAGGAGGTGTCATGACAGTTCTTATTCCAAGGAATACAACAATCCCAACTAAGAAGGAACAAGTTTTCTCCACTTATTCGGACAATCAGCCAGGTGTCTTGATCCAAGTGTACGAAGGTGAGAGAACACGAACCAGAGATAACAATTTGCTCGGGAAATTTGAGCTTACGGGAATTCCTCCGGCACCCCGGGGTGTTCCTCAGATCAATGTCTGTTTTGATATTGATGCCAATGGTATCTTAAATGTTTCGGCTGAGGACAAGACGACAGGTCAGAAGAATAAGATTACCATTACAAATGATAAGGGGAGACTGTCCAAGGAAGAGATCGAAAAGATGGTACAAGATGCCGAGAAATACAAGGCTGAGGACGAGGAACTCAAGAAAAAAGTTGAGGCCAAAAATTCATTGGAGAATTACGCCTACAACATGAGAAACACTATCAAGGATGAGAAGATTGCTTCCAAACTTCCTGCTGCTGACAAAAAGAAAATCGAGGATGCTGTTGAGTCGGGCATACAATGGTTAGAAGGGAATCAACTTGCAGAGGTTGATGAATTTGAAGACAAGATGAAAGAACTGGAGAGCGTTTGCAACCCAATTATTGCAAAAATGTATCAAGGTGGTGCTGGTGGCCCTGACATGGGCGGAGGCATGGATGAGGACGGCCCTTCTGCTTCTGCTGGTGGCAATGGTCCAGGCCCTAAGATCGAGGAAGTTGATTGAGCATATGAAATTTCTGAACTAGGTGTATATGATGTTTCGCAGTGTTTTGTGTTGTAATCATCTCATCTGTGGCTTCGTTCTGAAAGTCTTCTTTCGAGCACCTCGTTCCTGTCGTGGTGCTCGATACAGGTTACAAGTTTGGTTGTCATTCGATATATGTTATGTTTTGTATCCGTTTTTGATGTTTACCTTTAAATCATAATAGATTTTGCTATGATTTGTATAGCTCCTAATGTTGCAGTAAAAGATAAATAAAATTATTCAATATTTGAATTTATTATTTATTATTTTCAATAATTGATTTAAAATTGGTTATATAAATTCTTTTTCTTTCCTTTAATAAATTGCTACGTCTACCAAAAAATTCCACGATATGCTATTACATCCTACAAACAAGTTATCAGTATGTGCAACGACTATTTATTCAAAGTATTACAAAATCTGCCTTGCTTGGAATCGACTGATGACTTCAATTTATATCACCAAATAATGTGTGTGCCTATTGAGAATTTTGACATGAACTCCTGCATATACATTGATATAAAAAGCTGTGGAGTAATTGAAATGGGATAAGGTGTTAAAAGGGCCAAAATTTGCAGTTAAATATAATATAATAATTAATAATAAGAGTTCTGGCTATTCCTGTTGAGGAAATTTAAAGACTCAATTTAATATTGAAGCCCGAAAATTTAAAATGAGCAATCAAATTTGGAGATCAATGTCATTAACGATCTATCTTGTAAAATAATTCAAGAGTAAAAGCTTACATTTATTTAAGTATTAACAAAAATAATCAATATAGAAAGAATCGGACTACTGCGATAGAGGGCCCTCTCTCAAGGAGTCATTTTGATTTTGATACTAAGAGAATAAAAATAAATGTCCTTGTTTTCGAGAGGAGAATGGACCTCAAATAGGTTGGTTAAGTCTCTCACCACCAAGCTTCATCTTCTTTGAAGAGCCTATAGTATGGCCAATGTGTTTTGAACTTATCTAACTACTAGTGGAGTGAACGTGTGTTGCACGTTAATAAGTTAATGTTAAAAAGAAAAGGGATGTTATGTCTAAAAGGAGAGAAATGGGAGCAAGGAAAACTCAAACTTCCACAAAGGGTATCAACATTTTTTACCAAATACGTTTGCTTCTATTAATAGATGTACTATAAAGATCAGCAAATTAGTTTGTTTATATACAAAATTTTTGAGATCAAACCAAAATGGATGAATCATATTTTTGAAGATTTTTTTTAATAATTCCACAATTTTCAAATAAATAAATAAATAATAATAATAAATCCATAACAATGATGCTTGAAGGAACGCAACATGAAAAGGACTGATAAAAGCTCATTCAAATTTTCATGGAAACTAAAAACAGAAAAGTACCTTGATCATTTGGTCAAGCTCAAAGTTGAGACCCATAAAGAATGAAAATGAACCAAAAATGTCAAGTGCATATTCAGAGTTATTTATATAAGCCTAATTACTTAACAATAAAGCACATCCTTGAAAGTGTGTTCAAATTTGATACAATGTTTGAAAGCTGGAAAGTATTAACATGTTTTCTACTCTGTACTTAATTGGGTATAATTATAATCGAAAAAAATACGTAAATTAAAATGGGAGCAATTTGAGAAACTCAATGCATCTATTTGACAATAACTTGAATAGTTTAAAATTTCACTTTGAACGCGTAAATCCTAGTAGAAAATTTGCAGAAGCATAACATTCGAAATGGAAGGCCAGGTTGCAAGTTCATCATCTACATAAAGCCTTGATTCAGCGTGTAACCATCACAAAATGAAAAAAAATGCAAAGATGTATAATGTAAAACAGTGAGAGGTATGCATACAAATTATAGATATTAAATTAGTAAATGAAAAGATATGCAATGCACATACATGCCAACGCGTTATTATGATGATACGTCTTACCCGAAAACAACAAATTGAAATAGTTTACGCCCATACATGTGTCAAGATGACAGTTATATATATATATATATATACACACACACGCACACCGAGAAATTTAGGCAGCATTAAAATTCAAAATGTTCACTGAAAAGGATAATAAAAAAGTGTGATATCTTAAAAAGGTGAAATTTGGAATTTTTGAAATGAAATCATGAAGGAATAAGTGCAAATAGAAGTTCGAATGTGTGAAGGTGGAGAGTGACATTTGAAGTGAAGTTGGTTAAATAATGAAGTTTTTTCATACGGTGATTCATTTTAAATCATTCACATAGTAAGGATTTCATGGAAATAAATCTTATTTTAGATATCCATTGGCTGCCTTCTGAGTCTTCAGAAGTCTAAGCCCCTGTTTGGCCCCCATTATTTGGCATTTTTGGGGGGTTGAAAATTTTTAGAATAGTAATTGATGGGAGATGTGTGGTTGAAAAGTTTTAGATTTGTGTGTATTATTATTTTATTTGATGAATGTATGGTTGAGATGAAGAGAGAAAAATTAATGTAATGTAATGAAATTTAATGGGGGCCAAACAGGGGCTAAAGGCCTCAACATTTCAAAATGTGACAAAATCGTACACACACAAAACGCTTTCCTCATAATGGAACATGAATTGCATACTAACGTTGAATTCAGGAAAACATCTATATCCAGATTATTGTTTGTTAATACTTTCATGATAATTACTGAAAATTTGATAGGTGGACTTGAATAACTAACAAAATTTTGTAAAAAAAAATTTTATGGATAGAAATATTTGAAAATACGATATTGAAGCTAAGTAGTGTAGCTGATTTTGTGATGACTAAAGAGAGAAGAAAAGAGAAAAGTTGACATACGTCATACGTGTGAGTCATATTAACAATGTTTCTTATGGAACCACAAAGATTTTATATGGTCACAATGTTTCTTATTTGTGTGTGCGTGTCTGTGGACTCTTCGAAACTACCTATATTTGCTTAAGAGTGGATCATCCATCATTTTTCCTCGTAACACGTAACACTATATCATACAGAAATTTTACCCTTGTCAAGTCCCGTTCTGCCAAAAAATGGAAGTCTCTCCATTATTGTATGTCGATACAAACAAACAGAAATAACTTCATGGCTAGAAAATAATCAATGAAAATGAAATACAAAGCCTTACAAGTAAAATTTTAAAATGCCATCAATTATTGCGATGGCCTACCGAAGATATATTGGATAGAAACATAAGTGATATTCACATTATTAGAGATATCTTCAAATTAAATTGTATAACCAACTTTGTCGCCAAGCTTGACACTCATATCTTCAGCAACTGCCTAAATACAAAACAACCCCGAGCTTATGAAGTCTTGTCTAAGATTTGTTCAACGACCATACTAATATTTAAACTAATGTAGAGTTATCAATCTATTCCAATTCATTGTCCACTTTAGTTCCGAATGAAATACCGTAAAAAGTATTGTCATTGGCTCATTAATTCCCAATTCATCACTGTCTTGTTACCTTATGATTACCTGTCATGGAAGTCTTCCTTGTCATGAACATTCACCCTATGGCTACCTGGATGATGAATTGGAGCTCGTCTGTCCACAAATAGAGAAGTCAAGGCTCAAGATTTCATAAATTCACTTAATGATTCGAGTACACCATTAAAGAATAAGGCAGTATTCTAAATGATAGTCAACCCTATGTAACACTAAGAGTATTCAATTATTCCAAAACGAAAGCCACTGCAATGAACATATTCTAACTTAGACATAAACTGCAAGTTAACAACTTGGGAGCATAACAAAAAAATTCATTTCTGAACATAAAAAATAACTCGTGAAAACACTCAATCCTCTGGCATTTGTCTTAATCAATTAAACTACTATACATGTTCTAAGTTGGCCAAATTACCCACCAAGCGATAACCTTTTTACTGCTATGCATACAACCTTAGATTTCCTAAACAAAAAACTTTATCCATCTGAAACAAAATATAAATGCCAATGAGTATGAGCACAATCTCTGGAAATAATACCTGAACAGCTAATCTTCTTGGTTGTGTACACACTGTCAAGCACCCACCTTCAGCCCATCCAGCTTCTTTGAGATACTGAACACCCAATTTCAACAAATACAACAACAATTTTAACTAAAATAATTGACTTCCGAATACAAAACTCAAAATGCATTTATACCCTGTAGAACTTGAACTAAAGATAAATTATAGATATGCACATGTAGATAAAATCAGAAGTTTCGAAAGGTGACGTGTGGAATCTGTGTGGTCTTACCACTGCCCATTTCGCCTACTACGATGGTGGTGGAGTGAACTTTGACTAAATATAGAATGGCGATTCTGTACTTATACACGGGAAGTCTCTGCCTCTGCTTCTCTATGCTTTGCAAACCCATATTTGAAATGTCGTACACTCAATAAACAAGCAAGCTTCGCCAAAAGTACAATGGGAAAAAAGAAAAATTTACTCGGAAGAGGAGGATGCGGAGGCAGTGTCGAATAAAACACCGCCTTCTTTGATTCAAGCTCACCTAGAAAAACAAAAAGGAAAAACTCAGAGCAAAGCATCCAATTTCAACCCAAATCAAGAACTGAAAAAGAAAGAGAGATAAAAATAAGTTGAGAACAAGAGATAACTAACCTAGACCTGGGGTTTGAGATTACACAGAGTGAGAACTCGAGTGTTTGAGAGCAACAAAAGATAAAGAGAAGGAGGGTAGACTCAGGGGGAATTATTGCTATGGTTGTGTGAAAATGGTGAAACATTTAAGTAGAGGTGATGATTGTGTGAATAGCAAAAGAAATGAAAAGAAAAGAAAAAAAAATTGGATGTTGACGATACGAAATTTTGACATGCGTCCTCCCTTTTGTTTGCCTCTTTTATATTACTAGTGAATTGAACGTGCGTTGCACGTTAGTTAGATAATATTTATTGAAAATAAGTGTGTAAATATGAGAGAAATTCATTTATATACGTAAAAGAT
>CAIGRT010108318.1:0-19044 GCA_903798405.1 Fraxinus platypoda | reverse complement strand
TTATAAATAATTCATATAACATTAAATTTGAATTCTATGTAAACCTTGGTATAAATATGAATTTATCATTTTGTTCAATTCTTAGTTTACATTTAAAAAAAAAAAAAATATTTTTTTCTATAAATATGGAAAAATCTATATTTTTATAATTTTATTTATACAATCATACGGGCCAAACCGGAACAAATCGCTACCCGGACCCGCATGGGCTCGACCCGGATGGGTCAACGAACGGGCCTGGGTTGTAGTCTAAAATTTGTTGGCCGATTCGGAACCGGCCCGGAACCCGTAGCGGACAAACTTTTTTTCACGCGGGCCGTTACTGGGCTCATATGTTGGCTGGCCGACCCGGCCCGGACCACCCGGATTGACATCTCTACATGTAGATACTTTTACAACCTCAGGATAAATATGTTGGACTATGAATTTATGATCTTTGGTTTCGGTAAACTATATACAAGGATATACTAGTGGAGATGCTTTCATTTTATCAATAAAAAAATGTGTGTGTGAATTTGGATGTCTTGGTCAAGTCATCAATTATATTCATACACTGGTTAGTATATTGTTATTTATACGAATGGGGTGTTACATCATCAAAAGAACTACAAAGTATCATTATTTAAAACCCTAGATAAATGTATAAAATACACTTATCAAACTCTCAAACTTGAACATTTGTTTGTCATCAAACAAAACCATATTCTAACTTGAAACATACATACAAGCATGCAAAAGGTTTAACTAGATAACCTAGCTTTTTACCTCAAGATTGAAATCATAATATAAAATCTATAAATAGCTTTAAGGTTACATTACCAAAATCAAAATTTATTTTTCCAATGCAAAACTTATGTGTGTGTCAAGAATTAAGTAGAACATCATGAATTTACAAGTAGTTTCATTCCCGACTCTTAGTGGTCAAATTTATCCTTTCATCACTCATAAGATTCACAAACCCTAAACTTATTCTTTTCGCTATTTTCAAGTGTGTGATCTAAAGTTGAATCATTATTTTTATTCTCACCTCTCTAGTTTAGATAGATTTCATTAATTGCTTCAATATCCAAGATTCAACTAAGTTAATGTTCTCTTATCAAAAGTCAATTTTTTCAAACAAGTGTTTGAGGCTTAACCAAAGCATATAAGTACGTCTTCTGTCTCATGCACCTGTTTTTTCTAATTTTCTATTTTTTTTTCTTGTAGCATTATCTCCATTAAGTTTTGTAAATGACCCATGTAGCGAACTTTTAGCCGATGATTTCCAAGTTAAATGACTTTAGAGAAACAGGTTTTAGACACCATTCCAGGCTTAATAACTCGAGTCATAAAGTTTACAAACATACGTTTTTTTCCTTGACTAGTGAGTCCAATTCTCCTCATTAAATACCCATTCAAAATAATCAACCTCTAATTTAAGACTTTTTCCTAATTTTATCCCATTGATCTTAGATTATCCACACAAAATTTTTCACACATAGAATCTTCATTCATATCTATAACTCCCTATAACAGTAAAATCACCCCAAACTATGCTAAATTGGTCAAAGGAACCTATCATTATATAAATCAACTCAATCCTTTATAATGTCTACATCAATTCACGTGCACAAATAATATCAAATTTCACATAGTAAAGCATCGATCAATCTAGCATGACACATATTCATTGTTCATAATTCAACATATGATGTCAAATAAATTCATCATTTCCGACAAGGTCGTTTAACCCATACAATCACACAAATAAAACAAGAATATATTTTCTTTTGGAAAATTTTCAATTTTTTCAATTTTTTTATATTTTTCTCATAATAAAGCACAACAATAAAGGACTAAAGCAAAAACTCAATGTGTCCACCCCTAAATTTAAAATAGACATTTTCATCAATGTCTTAGAGAATAAGTAAGCATATAGAGGGACAGGGAGGAAAATGAAGAAAATACTCCCCAAATTTATGAAGAGGTGGTGAATGCTATGGCATGAAGTGCAAGAGCTTGTCATTTTGAATCACCTTGTCCCATTTGTCAATATTTTTTGAGTGTTCCGTGATATCATGTTCTTGAAAAATCAAATACTAGAGATCATATAACCTAGAACAAATATTACTTAGCCCAAACATCTCATAACCAACAATAATTTAAATGCCTAAGGAGCGACAATGTATAGATGGTGATACATGTAAAAAAAAATTAAATTTCTACCCTAAATGTAAAAAGCAAAATAAATAAAGGGGAAAAGAAATTGGGTTGCCTCCTAATAAGCACTTTATTTATAGTCTTTAGTTTAACTTGTTATTTTGGCTACTCATGGAGGCTTAAAAAGGGAATTTGTAGGCTCATTGTTTACTCTCCATAGCTGATAGTTCCCAAATTGATCCTTATGTGTTCCAACTAATCCTCTTATGCCCTTTTTGCAGCGATGACTTGCATAGTCATCCTTTTCTTCTATTTTCACATTCTGAAAATCCTTATAATAGGATGGTTGCCTGAATGGATTATCCATGGTAAAGCTCTGCTGCTTATCTTCCATCCTCAAAATAAGCTCATTTGTTTCAAAATCCAGCAAAGCACGACTAGTTGATAGGAATGGTCTTCCCAAAATCACTGGCCAGATGTGTTCGTTTTATGTTAAGAATGATGAAATCTACTGGAAAAATAAAGCCTTCAGCCTTGATGAGCATATCTTCCACTATTCCATAGGGGTGTTTCAATGTTCTATCCGTCAACTATAGGATTATTGAAGATGTATTTGGATCTCCCAATCCTAGTTTCTTGTAAAAAGGTAAAGGAATAAAATTAATGCTTGCTTTATAATAAATTAAAATGTTAATATTATTTAAACTTCCTATAGAGCAAGGTAAATTGAAACTCCTCGGGTCTTTTAGTTTGGGAGGGAGCCTGTGCTACTGTACTCTTTAGTTAAGGCCACTGTTTCATGTTCGAGCAGCTTCCTCTTCTTTGTCAACATCTCTTTCAAAAACTTAGAACAGTTAGAGATTTGAAAGATTCCATCAATGAAGAGAATGTTAACATGCAGCTTTTTCAGGATTTTCAGGAATTTTGTAAACTGCTTCTCCAACTTAGTGTTTTGCAACATTTAAGGAAACATGATTGGAAGTGTAAGTGAATTGGAAGAAACGGTTACCTTAATCTATAGACTGTCTAAAAGCTTTGTTGCTCATTCTCTGTTGATTCTTCAGACTACTCTACTCGTTCCTCTGCTATAGTATGTTCCTAATGACTCACTTTCTTTTTCCTCCTTGTACTGAACATTAGTAATTGAACATCACTCCTAGTTGTAATGGCCTGAACCTATAAAACAAATTTGTTTGCCTTCACAACTTTTGAAGGAATGGGATGGGTGATACCTAAATTTGGTTACATGGAGAAAAATTGATTTCTGGGGAATAGTCTATATCTTTTTCTATAGTTGTGACAGCCAATACCTACTCTCGTAGGTTCTTATATGTGTCACTGGACAAGGCATCATGTAATCTATTGATAATGTAGCTGCAATATGCCAACCTGATTTTCTAAGTTCTGAATAGAGGTTTGTTGATTCTGAATTGCAGTCTCAATCTTGGTAATGTACATAACAAGTAGATCCTCTGAGGATACTCTCATCTCTTGTTGTTGAGTTTCTGGTAGATTGCTTTCATTTGATATCTCTAATCCTAATTATTCACCCACAAGAAGTTTGGATGCTTGTTCAAACTCGGATGATAGTTGTTGGGGTAGGAGTTGTTTTGTTGCCTTTCAAAGTTTTGTGCATAACTGACCTCAGCAAGCTGAACCATGTGAGTTGAAACTAGAGGAGAACTAGCAGTAATATGATCTGCCCCCACATATTACGAAATTTGTTACTAGTTGATGTACCATGTTAACAGATTGGGATACGTTGTCAATCTTCTTTGTTATGGCTTCCAACTGTGTTGTTAACATTGTCACATCATCTACTTTCTTTGGAAAGTCTCTCTTGGTCGGCCAATTAGCCTAATTTTCTGCAATTCTCTTATAAAGGTCGAATGCATCATCGATCTCTATCTTCATAACTGAACCACCCGCTGAAGCATCTGCCATGTTGCGAAATATAGGGCTTAGTCTATAGTAGAAAAGATATACTTGCGCCTGCTTAGGAATGTCAATATTTGTGAAAGAGATTAATGACATCTAGTCGAATGTAGATGATAGGAGGTAGCACTGGTGCAAGTATTGAATTAACATAATCCCTTACTAGCATTCGGCCTCCATTGGCAATAGGTATCTGTGGTGGTGGTGGTGGTGGCGGCGGTGGCGGTGGTTGTTGTTGTTGTTGAATCGGATCCTGAATCCGAATTTGATTTTGATTCTCAGCCATTACCCTTTATTTTCTTTGTTCTCATCTATCATGTCTCAATGATCTTTCGATCTTGGGATTTAGTGGAGTTAGATCGATCTCATCAGAATCTTGCATAAGTTGATGGCAACTTGGAATAAATGAAATAGAAAGAATTCAGGTGATATAATGAATAACCCAAAAGAAAAAAGAAAAATAAAAAATATCGAATCTAATATAAACTAGTAAACTAAAACAAGAACCGTTATTTTCTAGCAACAGCGCCAAAAATTGTTGGGATAAAACCCGTAAGCGTATGGGATCATAGATAAAGTGAATTTAGAGTTATCGTCCCACGAAGAATAATATTTAATTTCGGTTTACTAGTTATTATGAAGTTCGATAAAGAGTAACACAAAAGAAGCTATTTTCATTTTTTATACTAAGTTTAACAATGAAAGCGATAAAAATGGTTTTATCAAATATGAGATGAAGGTATTGAATTTTGAATCCCTCTGTTAGTGTTATTTCCAATTCTCGACACATAAAAAGTAATATTATTTTCCTAATGTTAATGACAATCTATGATCCAAGTTTATTTAATATTCCTTTTCAATAAATATTAGACATATGCTTAAAATAATCTGATCTTATTTCTTGTTCGAATTTATATGAAAAACATGCATTTAATGATAGGATTATTTCACGTGATTGCACATGTCATACATATTATTCCAAATATCTACTGCCTGTGTGTTAAATATGTAGTGTTCTACCAATTGTGAGTCTCCACACTACGAAAAGGCAACAAGTTATTTAAATGGTGATCAAGCATTCAAACAACACAATAATTATGCATAAGTAATCAAAAACTCAAGAATTATTAAATTAACGAGTCTTGAATTAAAAAAACAACTAATAAGGTCCATCATCCATCCAATACAATGAAAAACATAGTCTAACATTCTTATAATTAAATTACATAAGAATAATTGAAAAAAATCACCAGAAAATAAAAAAAGATGGAAGAAATATGAGAAATCCATATTATTGGCTCAAATCTTGAAACCGGGCCATGAATCTTAAAAATCGTTGTATGATTCTTCTTGAATTGATGTATAGGCTTGTTCTTTACCTCCAAAATATGTTGAATATTATTAAATTTTGGTCGAATGGAGGTTTCCCATGTTCTGGTCAAGTTTTAGTATTTAAAGGATGCCAAAAGATTGCATTGAATTGTTACTAAAGCAATAATAAGGAAAATCGGATTTTTCCTATTTTTACATTGAGATGCGTGCCTAGGCATAACCACGGCTTGTGCCTGGCTTGTTGAGGGCACCTTAGGTGCCTTTTTTTTTAGTTGAGCTCTCTCTGATGGGGCAGCTTTCAATATTTTTGTCATAACTTTCAATATTTGCACTTTAGTCCCCCGAACCTTGGATCTCTTACAATTGAGCCCATTTTCAGAATTTTTCTCCAATTTTTATCAAATAATGAATTTTACCAATAGAACACAATACATAATAAATTAGGTAATATTTCATCAAAAGAACTACAAAAGTCATTATTTAAAGCCCCAAATAAGGTTATAAAATACACTTCTTACTAGACTACAAAATTGTAGATTCTAAAACAGTGATCGGTTACAAGAATTGCGGGTTCTTCTTTATGAAAATCACTCTGAGAATATGTCTCTAAGTGAAACCTTTCAAGTAGCTGCAATTATTTAGAAACTTCCTCCCATGTGAAAAGACTACAAAAATTATCTCAAATACAAGCGCAAAGGATGAATATTGAAGAACTTGTTGTCTAGTTGAGAATTGAAAAAGATGACGGAAAGTCGGGCAAAAGAATTGGAAGCCAAATGCCACAAGCAGAGGCTAATGTGGTGCAAACTAATGCAAGGAATAAGAAGATGAAGCATTCTGGAAAATCCTTTAAACAAGTGAATAACAAAATTGCAAAGAAGTTCAAGGTCAACTTCTACAATTGTGAAAAAGTAGGACATCCCTCAAATAAATGTTGCAAATCTAAGAAGCAAGCTCAAGCAAATGCCACTGAATCTGATGCATTATCTAATGGAATATTAGATATCAACATGTCGGCTGTTGTTTTCGAATGCAATAACATTTGAAATCCCATGGAATGGCGGATGGACATTAGTGCTACTTGCCACATCTATGCTGAAAAGACAATATTTTCGTCGTATACTCCAAGAAATGGTGAGAAACAATTCGTGAGAAACTCTTCAATTTTAAAGGTTGAAGGACAAGGCAAAGTTGTGTTGAAGATAACATCGAAAAGGAACGTATTCTCAACAATGTGCTTCATGTGCTTGACATTCACAAGAACGTGGTGTCTGGTTCTTTACTTAACAAGAATGACCTTAAATTAGTCTTCGTATCTAATAAATTTGTACTTACAAAGAATAAGTTTAAGATGAATGTCCCCACTATTGTATTGAATAATTCAAAGAATAAAGTATCTTCTGCTGCTTATACTCTTAAGTTATCTAATTTATGTTATCGTCAATTAGGACACGCAAACTTTAATTTTGTGCATAAGTTTATGAATTTAAGTTTACTACCATCTATGCGTTTCAATACAAACAATAAATTCTAAATATGTGTAGAAGCTAAGTTAGCCAAAAAACAGTTTCATTCCATTGAAAGAAGCACGACACCTTTATAATTAATTTACGTCGATATTTGTTACTTAAAATCTGTGCAAACTAAAAGTAGTAAAATTTATTTTATTACTTTATTGATGATTGTACAAAATACTATTATTTAAACTTATTGAAAAGTAAAGATAAGGCTGTGGAAGTGTTTAAACATTACAAGAATGAAGTTGAAAACTAACTTGGCAAACAAATAGAGATTATTCATAGTAATTTGTTGCTCTATTTTAGGAATTTTGTTCAGAATCCGGTATTATATATCAAACTACTGCTTTATATTTACCTTAATCAAATGGCATTTCATAATGCAAGAATCGTACTCTTAAAGAGATGATGAATGATATGTTGATAAGTTCGAGATTGTCCCAAAACTCGTAGAGAGAAGCAATCCTTTCAGCATATCATATTCTAAATGAGATACTGAACGAGAGAGGTTGAAACCCCATATAAGTTATTAAAAACTCGAAAACCTTCATACAAATCCTTAGAAATGTGGAGATGTTTAATCAAGGTACAAATACCTAGCCTAAACAGGTTAGGATTGGTCATAAAAAAATTGATTGTATATTTATTGGATATGAAAATAATAGTAATGCAATATCGATTCTTGATTCATAAATCAGAAATACTTGATGTACATGAATGTAATATAATTAAATCAATAAATGCTCCATTTTTTTAAGACGTCTTTTTCTTGTAAAGGAAGAGAATTAAATTTACAAAAACAAACTTATGATACTACAAACGGAAATTATCAAGAGGATTAAGAACCAAGTGCAGTAAAAAGGGAAAAAATATCTAAAACATTTGGACCGAATTTTCTAATATATGAACCAAGGACATTATAGAGGCAATGTCCAATCTAGAAGCTTATTTTTTGGAAAGAAGCTGTGAACGATGAAATTGAGTTCATTATGCAAAATCATACTTGGGAATTGGTTGATCTCCCTGAAAATAAAGCTTAAATCTGTAAGTGGATCTTCAAAAGTAAGTTAAAATTTGATGGATCAATTGATAAATATAATGCTAGATTAGTAGCCAAAGTATACACACAAAATGAAGGTCTTGACTTCTTCAATACATATTCGCCAGTTGCAAAGATCATGTCTATTCGAGTATTGATTGCAATTGAAACATTGCATAATCTTGAAAGATATCAAATTGATGTAAAAATAGCCTTTTTGTATGGTGAATTGGAAGAAGAAATAAATATGGAACAACCAGAAGGGTTTGTACTTCCCGGATAAGAGAAAAAGGTGTACTAACTAGTTAAGTCATTATATGGATTAAAGCAACCGCCCATCAAAAATTTAATAAAACTTTATTGTCAAATGACTTCAAAATTAATGAATGTGAAATATGTGTCTATGTCAAAAGCACATCAAATGAATATGTGATTATATGTCTATATATTGATGATATGCTAATTATAAGTAATAACTCTGAATTATAATGACGACCAAGAAAATGTTGACCAAACAATTTGATACGAAATATATGGTTATAGCTAATGTTATATTAGGGGATTAAGATTTCTAAGAAACTTTAAAGATTGTCACTATCTCAATCTCATTATGTTGAGATTTTAATTGAGAAATTTTAAGACATATGATGATAATCCAGTTAAAACATCAAAACATCAAAGTCTACACTTAGTAAAAAATGCTAGTGAACCCATATCACAATTTGAATATTCAATATTGTAGGCAATTTAATGTATATTACAAACTGCACATGTTCAGATATAGCATATGCAGTCAACAAATTAAGCAGATTTACAAGTAATCTAAGAAATGATCATTGGATATCAAGGGTTCTTAAATATTTAAGGCACGTCATTAATTATGAATCACACTATTCTAAATATCCAGTTGTGTTAGAAGGATATATTGAAGCAAATTGAATATCTGAGACAAAAGATTCCAAAACTACATCTGGTTATGTTTTTACCATGGAGGCAGAGCCATGTCTTGGAAATTCTCAAAGCAAATTTGTATTGCTCGATCTAAGATGGAATCTGAGTTATAGCTCTAGATAAAATTGGAAAAGAAGTAGAATGTTTTCGTAACTTTTTAAAGGACATTCCAAGCTAGGATAAGTAGGTATCTACTATTAGTATACATTGTGACGTCAGTTAGCTATTGAAAGGGCACAAAACAGTATGTATAATGGCAAATGTCGACATATTCGTCATAAACATAATACCATTATATAGTTGATTTCAAATGGTGTACTCTCTATTGGCTATGTTAAATCAAAAGATAATATAGCGGATTCTCTTACTAAAGGATTACTGAGAGATCAGGTATACTATCTTTCAAGGGGAATGAATTTAAAGCCTATTGACTAGAATCACCATAGCGGTAACCCAATCTTGTCAACTGGAGAACCCAAAACCTTGATTCAATGTGACAACTAAGTTATGAATGATTTAGACGAGCACTTTGAAGAATACTTTTACCAATTCATTTGATAATAAAGTGCTATACTGCATAGTATATCAAATAAGTTATACTTTTAATGATTTCTATATCCTTGAAAAGTCGAGTGAAGTATATTAGAATACTTTTAATAGGTGATCACAAAATAAGTATGAAGTGGGTTGCTTCTACGAGAATTTTGAGGCTTAAATTATCTAAAAGCACATATGAATTTAAGAGTTATTCAAGACCAAAATAAACACAACCATGAGAATCGAAATTGTTAGGAAGATATTGTGTGACTATTGCTGTCTTGGTTTCCAAGAGTGGTTGAATAGTTCAAGGCATTGAATTTACTAATTAACCAAGTAAATGAGATAGTATTTCAATAATGCTGGTTTAAAACGAAAAGCTACATATGCTAATGCAATATCTTTCTTCATGTACTCTCTATTAGTGTCTGCATTATTACTTGCATTTTCTCGTTATTTACCTTCATGTGGAGATTGTTGGAAAATAAGTTTAATTAAGATTATTTTTAATCAATTTTAACCAAATATTATGATAGGTACCATTAGTCAATTTATGCGGATGAATAGTCAAATGCGTTTTACTCCTCGTGTAGATGATCGAGGAATATTTGGACTCGCAAAAGCATTTTTGGATGAATGAGAAATTGATGGAAAACGTGAGGTTGATAAATGGATTTCTAGAATAAAATAAATTTGGAAAATTCAAATTTTAATAGATCGCTCGAGTAGTCTATTGGCGCCAGGCGGGCAGTCTATCTCTGAAAAAATAGCTTGAGCGCCTTGGTGGCGTTGAGCAAACAGTCTACAAGCAAACATGGTGTTCGTGAATATGTTGATTTTTGGAGCCTGACTCTCTGGCTACAATCCTTCAATCTCTATAAATTAGACCCCCATGTTGGAATTCATTCATTCAACATCATAAGCATTCATTACTTTATTAAATTTTGCAAAATAAAAAGTTTTTTGGCATAAAAATTTTATTCCTTAGAGAGTACAAAAATATTGTTCAGATTCGTTATTTCTTGTGATTCGAAGTGCTGTCATCACAACAACATATCATTGTATTTTGAGAGACGGTTGTCATTTCACCGTCGACACGTGTCCGCCACAAATTCGTCTTAAGGACAAATATTTCAACTCTTGCCTCGATTGTTTAGCATTACATTTCGGATTTTTTTGTTCATTTCATAGTTTTATCAAATTCGAGTATATCACTTATTGCATATTTACCAACAATATTATATACTATATTGTAGAAATAGTCAGCGAAATTATTTTTCCTACATATCTTTATCTGTAGTAAGTGAATAGGAGAATTTCAATATGGGCCATCAATTTATCTTTCCATGAGGGAAAACTTTCAAAAAAGATGATCTTACCTTTTTTGTTGTTGTTTACATACTAGACCACGTAAACTCGTCATGGTACAACCAATCTTTTAAAATTGCACATAGTTGTAGAAAATGTTGGATATCAATCATAAATGTCAACTTCTAAATATTTCCTTTTACGAAAAATGGCTCAAAGTTCACAGAATCCATGTATTTAAATGTAGACATATTCCACAAAACATTGAGCAATTCCATATGGTAGGTACAAGTAGTGACATGGTATTCCATTTAGGTCATTGTCGTATTTATTTTATTTTATTTTTTGTCATCTTAAATAAAGTTGGTGGTGATTAACTTTATTAGATATGTCATCCATCGACCTCAACTATGTTGGCATGTCCATTACATCCTCATCATTTAACCATCCCAATGTATTATTAGTAAACAAAAGGCAATTACTAAGGTCCATCATCGAGAACAAAGGAAACCTTCCCTAACTGAATTGAAAATTACATCATATCATATCAGTTGCAACTAAGCTTGTGCAGAAATTTGGGACGTGTTTGTATTTTTTTTATTATTTTTTTTTTTTTGAAAGATTTATATGTAGGATGTTCACGAAAATATCTTTCAAACTAAATCCACCGCAAGTGCATGCTTTGTTAAAAAGTAATAAAGTGGATTTGAGTCCAAGTATCGTCATATAGAGATTAATTTAGTTCAATTTTAATTATCACGGCCTTAACCGAAATATGAATAATGTGATGTGTTTGTGGGGGACAAAATTATGACTAAAATAATTTACTTATGCAATTATTAGTAAATTAACTAAACTAAATGCAAATTATGCTAAATGCAAATTGATGTGTTTAATAAATGACAAACGCAGTAGGATCCCTATTTCTCATGCAATAATCTTTTTTAACCTTAGTTCTACACTATGACAACAAGATTGAATTTTAATGAATCAATGTTCATATTTTGTTTAGCAATCTCTCTCGAGTAATGCTAAACCTACTCTTATATATGATCCGACTATATTTTTATTACGGATGCGAACATACAAGAATGCATAAATTTTTATGAGCATTTAAAAATTCACATAGCATAGATGTATATTTATATTCCTATTGGACCCTATGATGATTTACAATATGTCGAGCCTATTTTTCTTCTTTTGAATGTATAAAATGAACTACCAAATTCATACAATTAACGGGCACAATAATTGTAGAGAAAAGATAACCGTGTGAATCATTTAAAATCCAAAAAAAGTGTTTTCAATGTCGAATATGTAAAATTAAAGATTAAAAACTCATGTTACAAGGTTCATCGTTCTCCTAGCATAAATAAATCTAGCCTAACATGTTATGAAGAAGAAAATAAAAGAAATATTGAAGAATCGACAACACCCAAATAAAGCTTGAATTGAATCTTCGAATCTTGGAATTGATCTTCATGTTTCTTGCCTCCTTCTATGCTCCCAAATCTCTTTGAATGTGTTATAATGCATGGTGACCACTTCTGACGGCCCTAGGTTTTTTAAAGACGTCCCAAAATTTGTTTCCATAAGAGTTTGAATCATATAAGGAAATTAGATGTACTATATTATAGCATAGTACAACTTTATGCTATAGCATAGTTCAATGTCCCTGGAACTCCCTGAATTTAACCGTGCGACCACTAGTGTAGATGAAAAGCCAAAAGTTGTGTTTTAGTCCCCGAATTCTGTTTTCTCATTTTCTGATCTCTTTTCTCGTTCTTTTTCTTTCAACACTTCATTCATTTGCTCAATTGGTTTTTGACTATTTCACATCTTCGTTTCTTCTTCTGGGTCATCATTCGACTATTTGCACCTTGATCCCTGAACTTTGGTTTTATTTCATTTTAGTCATATTTTTTGTTGTTTCTCCTAAATTCCACCATATCCATCAATGTTATCCTACAAAATATAATTTATATAGAATTAAGTCATATTCCAATATATTTGCCAACAACTACCCATATTTTGTGGCCTAAATAAGTGTGTAAACACACTTATCAGACCCCCCAAACATGAACTATTGTTTGTCCTCTAACAAAACTGTAGCATAATCAAATCAATCTCCACATGTTATATGTATAACTCAACGTATGTGTAAACTCATGCAAAAATATTAAGATCTCAACTCGTGACCCGTAGTAGTCAAATATTTTATTTTTTCGCTCGAAAGATACACACCCCGTAAACTTATTATTTTCACTCAATTTTCCCAGGTGCATCCTAAGTTAAACTTATTTAATTCTACTCATTACCATCTCTTGGATTGGATGCATCTTATTATCACAAGTTCACACTTCAACAAGTCAAGATTCTCCTATATTTTTTACTACATCAACATTTAAGACTAAACTAAGCTATTTTCCTCGTATCAAAGGCATAGTTCTATCAACTAAATGTCTTGGAGCTTAATTCATGTAATTGTGGTTTTTCTCAACTATTATTGTTTTTTTTTTTTTCAAGCATATTCTCATTTGCCTTCGATATAAACCATGTAGAGAGCTTTAAACTGATAACTTCCAAGTCAAATGATCATAGGACACCAGGTTTTTAACTCTTATAGGTTCATTCATTTAAGTTATACAGACTCGAAAATATGATTTTATTCACGCATAGACTAGTGTTATGCCCCTTTTCGATTAAAAATTCAGCCTCTAAAACCAACTCCTTACTTAAAGACTTTCACATCATCTTTGTCTCAATGATTTTAGACAAATTACACAAGAAAACTTTCATGCACAGAACCCCTACTCATCTCAATGTTCCCTTGTAACAGCTCAACAATCTCCAAACAACTTTATAAATGGATTATGGATTAATACAATAGAGGTTATTTACTATTCAACTCTTCTCTAAGTAATGAACCAAATCACCAACTTAATGTGTAAAACATGAGTTTCGTGCACAAAGAATGTCAAGTTTCACATAAACAAGTATTAGCTAATCTAATCATTCAATATTTTTGTCATTCATAGTCCATACGTATTTCAATATTCAACATCATTTTCGGCAAGGTCATCAAACACACACATGCACACAAAATAATTAGCAAATACTAAAAAAAACTACTATTTTTTTTTACGAACAATCACACAAAAAGAAGTAAATTATACACAAATATTGATGAAAAATCAAAAGTGTCATGAAAATGTTACCACCTCCAAATTTATACAAAACATTGTCCTCAATGTGTAGTAAATAAAAGTAAGTAAAATGCAAAATTTTAGGACAAAAACAGAATTAGGTACAAAATAGGAGTGACGAATACTCCCCTGATCAATATGGATGCGGCGGTGAAGATGGTGGAGGAAAAGTAGAGATAGATGTGCCATCTACTAAAGGTAGAGGCAGTCGTGCAAGAATATGTCTCATCAACTCAGACTGTTAGGCTAGCTCGGCCTGCAAGCCCCTCATCATGCCAAAATCCTTACCAAGTTGTCCTTGCATACCCTGAATTAGTGTCAATTGTTCTCGAACTTCAGTCTCAATGCTGCCTAATCGGTCCTACGTCTCATTAGCCATCAACTGTATACCATCAACTCTGCCCACATAAATACTCAACTACATATTCAAGATCTCGACCTCTCTTCTTGCAGCGAAACATTCCCTACTGGCAAAGCCGTAAAATTCCTGGTTGTCAACAAATCACTTCACATCGTCTGGATATCAGTACCCATGGCTCTAAAAGCCTATTGAATACTCTAAATATCTCGTCTAGAGCCGGTTATAGTACCGAACATCTATCTCACCAACTGTGTATTGACATCAATAGGTGGTGGTGGAGCCTGAGGTATCTCAACATTGGCGACCACCCGACCCTACTCAGCTAGCTACTGTCTGAGGCGCTCCTTCTCTAACTACTCTCTATGCCTTTCCCGAGCTCTTTCATGATCCTCCAATGTAGTGTGTTTAATGAAAGCCCTGGGTCTCTCTAGAACTTTCTCAAATGGGATATTTATGTTTAAGCTCTTGCAAATCTCACTGATCAGGCTCGGGAATATCAAAGAACAGTAACGATCCCCCTAAACCCCTTGAGAGTGAATCTGCTCATAGATGAACATTACCAAGTCAATCTAGTGACCCTTCACCAAGTGGTAGATAATCCAGCCTTGGGATCATTGAATGTGGTCCGATGTGTTGTAGGCTCAATATTGTGGCACATGAACAGCCACAAGATAGCTAATGAAGGCGTAAGCTCAATCTGATACCACTCAGAAGTTTGTAGTGGCCAACCATTCTCTTGCCCAAGAAAAACATCCCGTACCTCGTTCTAATGGAATTCATCTGGAATCAGGACAACATTGTCCCACGTTAGCTAATAATACTCATGTATGACTTCGAGTGAGAACATAATCTGCTTGTCCCTCACCCATGTCTAATGTAAATGCTCTGATCCAGGGGTGTCTATCTCACTATTGAAGTTGGCGTAGAATTCTCAAACAAGTCCTTTATATACCATATGTGGTCTCTTTATCACTTTTTCCCATCCACAATTCTACACTAAGGTCATAATCTCAAACTTTGGGAAGTCATCTAGTTTAACCGGCCTCTCCGCAAGTAAAACCTAATGGCTAACATATCGAAGTATCTAGATGTGGCCTCTTGATCCAGAAACCTTTTTATACGCCCTTCAGGTCCCCAAGTACGAGCAGTACCAAAAGTGGAGACGGCTTTCTCTTTTACTTTAGCAATTCGTTTAGAAGGCATCATGTAAAACAAAAACAAAATTGAAAGAATTAATCTATCTTTGATACATAAATGAATGCTATGTCACTTGAAGATAAGATAATAGCATAAGTAACTAATTCCCAAAACTTATGTCAAAATGCTTGTATACAACACTCGCACTCAATTAATTCAATTAACGAAACAAAACAAAGCATAAAGTGACGTAACGATGCCATGCTCGGTGAAATATGTAATGAAATATGGGTATTATCAAAAAAAATCAAAGTGTGGCTCACAAACCCAAAATCAACTCAAACAGTACAAATTCCCCATTTTGATTCATGAGCAACCAAGGAATTTCGCCTCCAAGTAACGTTGAGAAAAGTCAAAATTTTCCTCAGTAATCTCCGAGTATATGAAAGAGCTCATGTTGGTCTTACACACATTCAAATATGATGTTAAATGGAAGTCTTTTGGATTAGATGGGAGGGAACAAAATAGGTGACGTGAAGTGAATTGTGCCTAACCATGTCATGCCTAAGTGTGTCAATTTGGGTTTTAGTGTTTTCAAATACATTTTTCAATGAATTTCAACACAAAAAGAAATCCAAAATACATAAAAAAATTCAAATAGTAAATTAACCCTAATTCAACACAAATTTTTCCATAGGAAATTTATCAAATACCTAGTAGGCAACTCTCTTTGGTTTAACAATGGGATGAAAATTGAGTTCAAATCCAACCAATATACTCACAATTCAATCCCAAACAATTTCTCCACAATCTACCTAATGCCCATACTCCTCAATGAATCAAATTTATGCACAAAACAACAAAGCCTCCATTGTATAGAAAGGGGGCACGGAGAGATGTTGACATACCTTAAATTCCTTGAGGAGAATTTCAAATGGATTGATGATGGTAGTGTAACGTGAATTTCGTGTGTACGTGATGTGTTCTAAAGTGGTCGTGTGTGGGTGAATGTGGTCGAGGAGTGGGTGTGTGTGTTGAAGAAGAGGAAGTGTCATGTGTACGTGATGTTCTGTGTGTACATGCCGTGTGTGTGGATGTTTTAGAATCTGCTTCAATTATATATATATGTTAACTCTATGCGACCTCATAGAGTAACATCATGCGGTCGCATAGAACAAAAATTCAGGGCCAATTTAGGTCATAATGCTTTATGTGTGACCACATCATAGGTAGTACTATGCGGTCGCATAGACTTTCAGTAGGGAAGATTTTGTATGTTTCAAAAATTTTGATCGTTCGATCATCTACAAACTCTTGGACCTCTGATTTCATATAAAACAAGTAAAAATAAGTAAGATGAGCATATGAAACATGGAAAAATTTTAAAAATCACTCATCTTCCCAAAAACATGTTTTTGGTCAAATTTTTTTTTCCAAAATCTCGTTTTTCAATCCATAACTCAAACCGGCTTTCCACCGCCCCCGAAAACACTTGTTGGTCCCAAAAACACTTGTTGGTTCGGGAAGGCTTCAAAATGATCATTTTGCTTCAAAATGAGTGATTTTCACACCGAATCAACCAAGTAACACTCCAACACCCCCAAACTCATGCATAATATCTTTAAATCTAGTGTGGACCATGCATAGACTCTTTGTGACCTGTATGGATGATGAATGACCTAATATTACTAAAAACTATCAAAAACATGAAAAATTCCCAATCTAATGCATAAAGCAAATAAATAAAAGGGAAGAAACGTTGGGTTGTCTCCCACCAAGCGCTTGTTTATAGTCTATAACTCGACTTTATGGCGGTTGATTCACTACGGTGTTCTAAGATGAACGGTGGACTTTTCCTTTGAGAATTCACCGCCCTAGTAAGGCTTCAACCACTATCCATTAAATTTAAAAGTCTCATTGCTTTTGTGAGTGATCTCTATAACCTCGTACAGAAATATTTTGCTAATTGTGTATGGACCTAACCACCACGACCTCAACTTTCCCCAAAAAAGCTTGAGTCTAGAGTTGTATAACAGAACTTTTTGGCCCACCTTAAACTTCCTCTACATTGAATGATAAGTCCCTTACTTTGAATAAATTAGTACATGTGCCTGCCATTAAGAAAAACTTAATTAGTGTCTCTCAACTGACAAATGACAATAGTATATTCATGGAATTTTACCTTGACTATTGTGTTGTTAAGGACCTTTAAATGAATGAGATCTTGCTGCAAGGGATGCTTAGAGATAGATTGTATCACTTGAAGTTGCCAAGCTCCAAGTCTGAGCTCATAGCTCAAGAGTTGAGCCACCAAAATAATTCTAGTTTCACAAATTTCTCAGTGAGTTCAAGTTGTCATAAGTCAAACAAAAGTGTCAAGTTACCAAAATCAGATGTAGATGTCTGGCATAGAATACTAGGCCATCCTTCAAGCCTTGTACTGAGTCAAGTATTAAAGTCCTGTAATAAAGCTGCTAAAGTTAATGAAAATCCAACTTTTTGTGAAGCATGTCAATTTGGCAAGTCTCATGCATTACCCTTTAACATGTCTTCATCACATGTGATAAGTGTAGTTTATACACTTATTTGTGGCCCTAAATCATGATATTTTATTGTCTTTTGGATTAAATTCTACCTAATTTGAGAAAAGAATGCAAAAGTCGCGAATAATGGCAAAAATTCAAAGATGAAACCTTGAAGAGAAATATTACATTAAATGGGTTCGAGTTAAATGGGTCTCAATAGACTTGTATTGAAAATTTTAATTGGAGGCTCAAATTAAACATATATATATACCGACACATTCAAGCATGGAGGGAGACGGACAGAGAGGCGTAAAAGAGAAGACAGAAAAAAAAAGAGATGAGGAAGAGAAAAAGAAAAGAGAAAGAGGAGAGAGAGAGAGAGAGAGAGAGAGATGGAGGAGAGAAAGTCAAACCAAACAAAAACGCAGAAAGAAGAAAGAGAAAGAAAGAAAAGAAACTGCAAACACCAGAAATTTTCACGTTTCGTCAATTTTTGGTGATATCTTTTCACTTTTCGTGTTTTTATTTTTACAATATCGTTTCGTCAATTTTTGGTGATATCTTTCCACTTTGGCACGTTTTTTATTTTTACAATATGAATAACTAATTTTTATATTAGGGAAAACAATGTAGTCGACTTGTGATTCTTTATTTTTTTATTCAAGATTTATGTTATGTTATTTATTTATTTATGTGTTGATTTTATTATGAGTTTAATGCATTAAATTACCTGATCAATAATTTGATGATTATGTGAGTCTCTTACGAATCAATATGTGAGTTTGAGATTTAAACCATATAATAAAATCCTGTAAATTAGTATAACGTGTAGAAATACCATATACTAATGATTGCGGTCATAATATGAATTCTTAGAACCAGTGTTTCGTTTAACTAAAGTTGATTCACATAGAGATATGGAATTGAATTAGTTAAATAGGCTTAATGAGAATACGAGATAGATAAATTGAATACAATAGAAGAATTCGATCGAATACTACATTATGTTATGAACCTTGAATTAAGAATAAGGGTAATCAATAGATGATATTGTTAT
>CAIGRT010108308.1:0-12432 GCA_903798405.1 Fraxinus platypoda | reverse complement strand
ATAGAGAAGAAAAATTACTAGCCTTCCAAGGATGGAGATATTCGACTATATGATAAATTCGTACAATCCTATAGAATCTCTTACATACCCCAAACCTCCAAATAATCTCAAGAAAAATTTCTACTTTATATAAATCTAATTCTGTTTAAGAGAGAGAGAACGCAATCACATTTTAATTGGACAATGCTCAATCTAAATTCCAACAATTACACCTAAACTTTGAATTGTTCAATAATTCTTTGGTGCCTCCTCCAAATCGAATTTGCCTTTTTATATTTTCCACACTCGTGATCGTGCTACTTTTCAAAAAGATTGATGGAACATTTTCTTGTACAATCACTATCCTCGAGATAGAGAATTAGCCTATTGTCTTTTAACCAACCTTAAAGTCAAGTGAGGGCCATATTGTCCAACTTTTCCAAAATGCAATTGGTAAAAGTACAAGATTGTCTTTGTATACTTTGGTGGAACGCGATTATTTATATGAATTATAAATCTAAAGTTTATTTTTTAATAATTTATATGGTACTTTAAAAATCATCACGTGAACCGCGTGTATAAAGCACGTTCATTTAATGGCAATATTTTTAAATTGCTTACTCATATCCAACTGTAAAATTGGTGTAATGGTCCCTAACTTATGATATTCTGTACAAATAGTCCCAAACCTTTTAATCTTGGAGCCAAATATTCCTAACCGTTCATTTACTTGCAAAATTGGTCCTTTGAATAATTATCGTCTAATTTATCGTAATAATGGAAAAAGTTTGAGAGGTTGGCTAGTAGGATGTGTTGTTTTTCATATATTTTTTTATTCTTCNAGCCAAATATTCCTAACCGTTCATTTACTTGCAAAATTGGTCCTTTGAATAATTATCGTCTAATTTATCGTAATAATGGAAAACGTTTGAGAGGTTGGTTAGTAGGATGTGTTGTTTTTCATATATTTTTTTATTCTTCACTTATTTATTTATTTGACTATAAGTTTTTATCAAAAAGATAACTTTTTATTGGTTAATTGAACGCGAGCCATTCAAAACGGACTAATTTCACCCGTTTATTAAAAGCTTAGAAATGTTTGTACTAAGACGTGAAGGTGAGGACTATTTGCGCAAATTCTCCTATCCAAATTCACACCAACACGATATCTCGATAACATTACAATCTGCAATTCTCAGCCAATCACCTCATTCCACGTCACTCAATTGAAGCAATACCTTATCTCATCACAGTCTCTCTCCTCTTTCTCTCTCCTCCCAAAAAGGTCAAGTCTTTCCCCCGCAAAGGCTGCACTTTTTCATCACTTTCTCTCGCGTTTTGTATGATTGTGCACAAGATAGTTTTGTGCATGATAATGATATAGAGAGCAAAATTCACAGATCAAAATTTTTTATTCTTCTGCAAGAAAATCACTGATTTCAATTCTCGATGAATTCAAGGAGGTTCAAATCTCGTAAATCAAGAACCAAGGCGAAAAAACCCAAGTTCTTGAGCCTACGTCTTCAACTTTCACCGGATGAAACTAAAACACCAGAAAAATCTATAGAGATTCCCACCTCCGCCGCCGCCACGGATGGTTGCCACCAGCTAGACTTATTCCCACCACACCCTGAAAATTTGGTGGAAGAGAAGTATACATACACACATGATCAAGACAACGTTGCTTACTTCTTCTCCGCTGGGGACGGCGGAGCCACCACCACTCTTACCGGCCTCCTCGACGCCTCCACCATCACTACCTCTTCCTCCAAAAACAACAGCATCAGCATCACTAGTTTATCGCCGTCAGCTTCGCTAACGTACACCTATGGAGGACAGAACAGCAGCGAGCTTGCACGGACGGCGTTGAGGAACAGGGAGAGAGAGCCCAGTGAAGAAAAGTGGGTGTATTACTCGGAGGTTGTGGAGAGGAAGTTGAAAGAGGAGGAGGTTACTAGCGTCGCCGCCGATGTACTGTGCAAAGATCCGGCCGACAAGACACAAAAGTTGTCTTTGAAGCTGGACTATGAGGATATTTTGAATGCTTGGTCCGATAAAGGTCCCCTTTACATACATGCGGAGACTCCACAAACTGTACCTGACATTAACGATGAGTTTTTTGGCCATGAAACGTCCCATGTAAGATCTTTAACTCTTCTTTTGTATTTCGATTATTGTTTACTTCTATTAATGACTTTTTACAAATTTGTTTTTTAATTGGGGAATTTATGAGAATCTAATAAGGGAGTGTTCCACTAACATGAAATGATGAAAGTGAATACAATTGGATGGAATGGGGATTTTATATATACCAAAACAAATATCCACGAAGGGAGAAATAATTCAACGAGGCAATTCTATATATAGGGGAAACAAAAGGTCGAGCCACTTGTTGGCTGGTCCATGACCATTTGGAGTCACGAGTCATAGACCGAACCGATCCCAAACTTTTTTCACTCTCTGAACTCGTCTTGAGTTAGAGATATGCCTTTTTGAATTATTTTATTAATTTCTTTAAAAAGTAAGATCAATCTTATTTGTGGACACGAGTTGAACTCGGATGTGTAAGAAATTAATTCGTGCTACCCCTAGTTATAGAATTAATCTAATTGTACAATTAGTGAGTTGTCAAGGTTCGTGTTGTTAATTCGAAAAAATAATTTTAAAAATGAATGGATGTGATGCATATAAAGCGTGAAATTGTAAAGAAAGTTAGATGGGGAAATGACTCCAAATTCTTTATGCACATGCAATGTTTTTGCTTTGGCCTGTACATCTCTAGCTAGCATAGTATTTGACTATAGGCTAAAAATGTGGACCAAGGCAAAAGTACCCTGATGGAATGAAAGGGGACCAGAAGGTGGGGTGACCATATAATCAAGTTGCACTTTTTTCTTTACATTGGGACCCTCTGCCATCTGTCAACCTGACCTTTTCCTCTATTATTGATTTTAGTTTTCCTCTACCAGCTAGTCAATTAAATGAACCTGTTTGTTTGTGCGCACATGTGTATGTAGGGGTTCAGCTGGGGATATAATGGAGGATCATGGACAGTACCAGAAATGGCAGGAAATATTCATAGTGGTGGGATTGGAGTGAAGAAAGAAGAGGAAATGAAATTGGGGCAAAGGGAGGCCAGTGTTTTGAGGTACAAGGAGAAGAGGCGGAATCGACTCTTTGCCAAGAAAATACGTTATCAAGTAAGAAAACTTAATGCTGAAAAACGTCCTCGTGTTAAGGGCCGATTCGTCAAAAGAGATTAGAGGATCTATATGTCTTGGACGACTTGGGCAATTAGCATCATACTTTTTGTTTCTTCTTTTGAAATCCACCTCTGTAAAGGTGCTGTATAGAATAAAGAATTTCATTTGCTGCCGAATGGTATCAGAATTCTTTCCTAATTTCGTAAAATTAGATAAATTGCAGTATTTATCTCTAACATATTGTCGTATAATGATTCGGTCTTCAATCTTTAAAAATTTAAAGAAAATAGTGAGTTGGTTGTTAATATTTTATTACAGTAGCACAATCACTCACAACATCTATAACTATTCAAATTTTTAGTATGTTACAAGATCCTTATACGTCTAATTTTATGAAATTAGATTTTGTCTCGTGACTTGGGACTTGGACTAGTACTTAAAAGTTTGAAGTGTTTATTTGTGCTAATTTATTTATATGGTTGGAATTGATGTGCAACTATAAGAAAAGTTTGAGGATTGAGTTGCTCTTTCTCGAAGATTAGAGACGCGCTTCTGCCTGTAAACAATAAGTTAAGGACCAAAAATGCATTATTAGTGTTTGGTGGTTAAGATTAGTAAAAGGAGTGAACAGTGGGTAGTATCTTAGAATCAACAAACTAATTCTTATTTGAAATTGTGAAGATGAAACTATTGGTTCGATAATAAAGGAACTTGATTCGATCAGTTTTGGTCCAATTTATTATGAATCATCCACCAAGAAAATCCCAAAATCTAATCACAAATTCCTTTTTCTATAAATCTACTACAAAGAATAATACACACATACCTACCTTTTGATTCTCATTTTCCGTCGATTAGGGCTTTATCATTTGTCTATGCAATTTGTATATATTTATACTTCAAATTGAATGAGAGTATGTAAAAATCCTCATTCTTTTAGTAAATATTTGATTTTCCGTGTGTATATCATATACTGTGAGTGGATATGTTCTAGAATTTTTTTTGATAATGTGAAAATCATAATGAAGAAACCATGAATTTGTGTATGACACTTTGCATTCTTACTTCAATATAATCGTGCCTTGATATTCTCTGAAAATTAAATTTATTTCATAATCATGTATGTGTCTGTGGATGCAATTTGAAATCTGTTTAAAAAAATGATTACTTTTTGGATAAATCTATATGTACATAATTATTGTACATAATGGATTACATAGGCGCATGTGGAAGAAATCCGGCCGTGGATGTGGAGTGTGGAAAAGTAAAAAATTGTAGACTACCACTGGATGTGCGTCACGTGTCNTTGTAGACCACCGATGGATGCGCGCCACATGTCAATTATGTAATGTATTATGTAAATGATTATGTACTTGTAGCATGGTCCTTATTTTTTACAATCATCAATTTTTTGAATTGCTTATTCAATTTAGGATATGGCATTAATGGAGAACAGGGAATATGCTGAATTAAAAAGGGTCAGTTACAAAATGTGGTAGATGGTCTATTTTAGTATTTTTAGAAGGAAGCACATGTCAACATACTTCATAAGTAACACAGTAAATTATGAAATCTTTTTCTTTTTTTTTTTTATGTAATGATGAAGATGCGAAATTTTTCGATAAGAGAACTGATTTTAATTGAAATTGGGCCAAACCACCTGATTCGATCCGACCCTAATACGAATCGGGTGGCCCAAAGCAAAATTGTCCGCCCAAAGTAAATTTTCTCATTGTAGTTCACTGACAGTAATTCCTAAAGTAGCAAATTGCAATAATTCAAGACTGATAAGATGGCGCAAGAGAAATTGAGAATGTTCGAGTTTCAGACCGAACATAGTAGAAAGATGGAGCAAAACCTTATTTTAGGTTAAGAAATAAAACATTTAGAAGATTCAAGAAACCAATACTCATTATTCTTCTTCCTATAAATAATCCAAAGCGTTAAATCCCAATTCTGCATACCTTTTTCTTGCATAAACTTTCATCCAAAAAATGTCACTCGTAAGCAATTTATTCACCAACACGGACCCTTTTATTTCTCTGATCAATATGTGCCCAGTTTTGAGCACACCAATTGATTGGAAAGAAACCCCAGAAGCCCACATTTTCATGGCAGATCTTCCTGGGCTAAGCAAAGAGGATGTGAAGGTTGAAGTGAGTGAAGGGAGAATTTTGCAAATCAGTGGGGAGAGGAAATCAGTGGAGGATTCTGATAAAAATACTGAGAAATGGCATTGCGTCGAACGCAACCGTGGCCGCAATTTTTGCCGCCAGTTTAGGCTGCCAGAGAATGCTAAAGTTGATCAACTTAAGGCCTCCATGGATAGTGGAGTCCTCACTGTTACTGTTCCAAAAGAGGAGGTGAGGTGAAGGTGCCAATGAAAAAAATTATCGAAATTGAAGAAAATTAATTACAACAACTTGGGTTTTATTTTCAATAAATTTCGAGTCAAATGTTTCGAACGTTGTGTGTACTTTGTACAAGTGTGGGGACTGGTTCTCTGTGTCTTGTTGTAATCTGGTTTGGCTGAACTTCAAATATGTTTGAATAATATAATTAAACAAGAGTTAATTAACGCTAGTTCCAAATTATTCTTGAAATTTTTTTATACTAGTAGTTTGTAAAATCGATCGAAAGTAAAATTGTGAGCAAGAAATATGATAAAAAATATAGAACATCATTGAATTACGTAAAGATCAATAGTACAAAAAGAAGACTGCTCAACCAAGTCATGATCGGAGTCAACCAACCCATCGATAGATTTCAATTGACTTACAGAGTAATTGAGATTTGGGACCATTCGAGGTTGAGTCGCGATTCATACATTCAAGTCACTGTCTACATATGTTAACGACTTTCCCTTCACAAAATCCACTTCCTCTTATTTTTATCCTATGGATAAGTGTAATTTAACAAATCATAAGATAGTAAATTAATTTCAAGTAATTAGTTTGATTAATTAGACAGTGATGGTCCGACAAGGTGATCCGATGACTTGGCGATCCGCCAACCCGACAAGCTTCCTCTCTTTGATGGCCGGATCTTCTAACATGAGAACCTTGTCTTTGTCTCTAACCCCAACCAAGTGCAAATATTCATTGTCTTCCCTTTCTTTCCCTCTAAATAATAGCCTTTGCCCTTTCGGTTCCAAATCTGTTAACAATGACAATATCATCTTTAATTCTCCTGCAAATTTACAAAGAAAAAACGAGTTAGTACGACTTGAATATGACGACATTTTTTTTTCTCTTTTGCGGTCTTCATGACGTCAACATTCTAATTCACTTAATTATAAACTATGAGCACGCCCCGCTAACCTTGATAAATAAAGTAGAAGTGATATAAAAGCTTACTTAAAACTTAACTTTTAAATTTAGCCGAGCATGCAAAATCAAAATTTCCTTGGGCAAAACATGAATTAATGGACTAGGATAAATTGGAAATTGAGACTTACCAAAAGTTGAGGTTGCTTGAACTGATATTTCATGCCATTTGGAGATTGCAGAGACTCTAATTGTGATCAACACTTCGTTATCACTTTCTTTACAATCTCTTTTTTGAACAAGCATGCCTCCAGGACGTACTTCCCATTTGATCTCGCCATCAATGACTCCACATCCCTTTACAGTGGCTCCACCAACACCGTGAATTGCTTCACCCTTAGCAATGTTAGAGCTGCTTTTGAATAACCTTTTCGATCTTAACTTGATCATTTTTCACGTTTCCTATGATATCTTTCCCTTAAAACTCTAGCAAGAAGGGGGAGAGGAGATGTTGGACTTAGTTACATATATAGTAGAATGGAGGTTGGATAAGGACAAAATTTAATCTTATATTAATTAAATTCCAATGAAGTAAATAATATAGTGAAGGGCCATTAGGATTGTGACACATAGGGATAAATAATTAATTATGGGTGAGTTTCTTGAGGCACATGGGATTGAGAGTTCCTCAATCTTTGCTTGATTAGCGGGCCTAACAAAGTCACATACTATGGTTGGCTCAATTCAAAATTTATAATCAAGTCTAAAGTCAATGCTTTCTATCAAAATTTTTGAATCTTGTGTTTTTGCAATAATAATCAATGTTATAAAAATTCTATCGAATACGCCGTTTCGATTAGAACAACTACAAACCGCTAAGAAAAATTAAAATTAATTAAAGGGTACATTAATTTGTGGGTTCACACTAAAAAAAAACCTTCTTATAGTGAAAGAGATCAAATCTATGTAATTGACATCAAATTTACGCCAAAGATTGTGAAATGATATACGGAATATATGTTTCGCACTGAAAAGGGCACACTTTTTTTGTCCTCACTCAAGTTTGCTTGTTAATTAATTAATAATTATACTTTTTATTAATTTAATTAGGTGGATCTTAATATCTTATTGTTTATATTTTGTTTATGGTGGTTGGCTAGTATCTAAGCATGTGCTGAGAGAGGTGCAAAAACCCCTCTCTCTTAGATTTAATTAATTAATAATTATCCTTGTTTACTAATGTAGTTGTGAAATTAATTAATTACATTTCTGTTTTCACACGACATGGATAATTATTTAAAATTGGACCAATATTTTATAATAACCTTTTTCACCAACTGCCCGAAAAGAAAACTTTAAAAGCCACCATTTTATTATATAAAAATAATTATATAACTTGTTACGCCTCGCCTCCGAGGCTCCAGGAGAGACAGCCACGTTGACCGGAAATCATCAGGAAAGTCACAGGGTGGTCAATGAAGTCAGAATAGTAAAAGAGACAAACATCCAAAGTCCCTTCACTGAAGTCCGAAGCTGATGCCGAACCCCTCCCTCTTATGCGAAGCATTGAAGTTTGAAGCTGAGGCCCTTGCCAGTTGTCTAAAGCTCTAAAGCGCCAGAAGTCATTAAGTCGATGTTCACCGCACTGAAGATTCAAAGATCCCTGGAATGACTGATGTGACGTCTGTAATAAAAGTATAGAACGACCTGCCCCTTATCAGTATTAATTATAGGAATAGACAATAATGTGAGGCTTTAGTGTGGGAGATGTGGCCACGTGGTTTTGATCCAACGATCACAACGTCAGCCATGGTAGCATAAATAGCTTCTCCTTGTACAAAGAAAGGGGACAGGAAGAAGACACATATGCATTGTAAACTCTCAAGAGATAAAGAAAGAATACTTAGCAGTTTCTCGATTAACCTTTCTATATCTAAAAGTAGAGTACAAATTCAAGTAGAAAACACTTTGAATCTCCCACAAATTACTCCCTCAATCTATCCTTCCACGTATTCTTTCAAACAGAGAGAAAGAGACATTCTTGGTTATTTTGCCCGGCAGTCGTTGTTAGCGCGATTGCCATTGATTCGAATCACCAGAGTCCGAACGTTTTCGTCTCTTGTCGGAAAGTGCCTCCTGCGTCCATTCCCGACAGATTACAGCCGTCATTCCAGTAAAAATGCAATGGAATCATACTTGACGTGACAAGAGTGGCTCGACATCTGTTGAGCTCATTTTTAGCATAACTTATTGGAGTACAAAACTATCTGTTGGCAAGATTAATCCTCAAAATTTGCGTAATGGAATCCTTGATAAGGGTCCGATGTTAATAGGGACAAACTCAAACATTTGCAAATCCATGCATGTTTTTTAGGCACATGACAGGTAATAAAACGACACACAATTACGAGTTAATTATACTTATTAACAGAGGGGCGAGGGCTAAGCACGACATAAATCCAAATAAGATTTTCGTTTTGTTGCATACAACGAGGAAATATTGTGAAAGATACTCTATCGAATTAGGAAAAAATTATGGTTGCACTACAAAACATTTCACGTGGTCGGTTATAGGCTTTGAATCTATTTAAATCTGAGTCTTCATGTGATCGAAATTGTTAATATAAATTTTACGACTTTTTCCGTGACTTGAAGTTGGAGGACAATTCGTCGTAACGATAAACATTTTTCTTCAACTTAACTGAAAATTCGGTGCAATTTTAGCATTCGCTTTGACAACTTTAATTACGTGGAGATTCATTTTCATAAATTTAAATAAATTGAGGATACAAAACTTCAGCCCATGTTTGATGGGGATTAAAATCAGATTTTTAATCAATTTTGATAAAAGTTGATAAAGTGTGTGATTAAAAAATTGTGGGACTAGTAAAATATGTGGTTATAATTAATTATTAATTTTAAAGTTTAAATTTTAATTGGTACAAACGATGGTTTGAGATTGAGAAGTGTAACCTTAATTTTCCCAAAAAAGTTGTCCATTTTATCAGCATCAGAAAAACAGTTGGGCTGTGACTAAATGACTATAGTCTGATAGATTAGGGTCCTAAACACGATAAGTGACATAGTTAAGATTTTAAAGAATGCAAAAACATTAAACACGTGTGAGCTTTTCTTGGCAGTACACGTGTCAAACTTTGAAAGTATTATTGGTGGTTGAGCAATTGGTAAACAATAAAGTCCAAGCAAAGTTATAATTTACTTTTGAGTAATTAATCATGCAACTGTAATAGATATTTTAAGAAAATTTACAAAAGACACCCTGCATATAGGGTATATTTATAAACTACATACAGCATTTTCAATAATTACAAAATACATAGTATGACTAACCGACGTTAGTCAAGATTAACGGAATCTCTAAAATGACTAAAATGCCACTGTCAATTAAGAATTTCCCACTTTCTTCCACACATTCCATGCATTAACGTTGTCGACCAAGAAATTACAATACCCTCTACCCAAATGCTATCTACAACGGTGAAATTGACGGCGAGTTGAAGGCGACGACAAGTGCTTAGTATTCAGCCAACGATCGAGATATCTAGCCGACGAGGAGGACGCGTCCCCTTCGATCGATCTTCTATGCAACTTGTGCTCGGATTCAACATCAGATCGAGATAAAGCGGCATTCATTGCCTCAAATCGAACCTTTGCAGCGACAGCAAGACTGAGAATGGGGGATTTCCAACAGAGCCAAGCTTATATCAGCAAAACATGGTAAGTATAGGGTACTGTCGTTTCTTCCCCCGCGTTTATCCCTTGGCAGGAGAAATTATTTTCACGAAATTCTAGCAGACGTTATCTTCCCTCTTGCAAACCGACACCACCTCTTCACTTTCTCAGGAGCAAGCATACACCTCCACCCAACCTCAGCCGGAGCAACCTGTATGTAAAACTACGAACAGGACCGTGAGGGGGCAACAAATATTCCTTGCTGCGTGCAAAATTGATGTGGCGGAAGGTCACCGTCGCATTAAATGCTTTACAAAGGCCAGGTGGGACCGTGTTCTTTTACTTTTCAACAAATGAGCGGATAAAAACTAGATGGATATCCAACTGAAGAATCCTTGATAAAAACTGCATGAGAACGCTTCAGTTTCCATCACTGGTCCTGCAAGAACGTCATTGCGCGGTCATTCAGAGGATTAACGAATCACTAGAAAATTTTAGATCGCATGTCAAACTACCCGTTTCTTGTGCAAAAACAGCACTTGTTGCTGAGGCGATGGTTGTGCACAATTTTCTTAGGCGCAAGGGTTGTGTTGATAAAGTGTTTTGTAGAGCGAAATAGGACAGAGACGACAAAGTGGAAATAGACCTTCCCGACTAGGATGATGAAATTGCAACCGAAATGGATGCAATGTTGGACGAAGATTTGCTTGATTACACTAGTATGCATAATCCTTATCTTGCTTGTAATTCAAGAAATTCTATTCGAAATATTTGGTAATTTGAAGTCATTACTGAAAATGAACGAATCGACTTAGTAAGTCCGAATATGTTGCTATTGCTTACGAAAACAATGTGACGATCACGGATACCATAACACTCTGAAAAGTTATGTTCTAAAAAAAAAGGGGTTTAAAAACGGGGGAAAAGAGCTTACACGACAGCCTCACTTGAAGCAATTATAATAGTCAAATTTTGAATTTAAATAGTAAAAAAGGCAATAGAAAAGACAAATAAATAAATAAATAAAAATACGAACCCACCTCACACTTATCATGTACCCAATTCACGGAGGGTAGTAATAGAGATATTGATGACTGTCAGAACTTGATTACTGTCATTACTTTTCAAAATTTGTCACATGGCAGCACGCATGTAAATAAACAAATGAAACATCACTGTAACAAACCGTGTTTTCATGTAAAAAATGAATATCAAACATATTACTCTTTTGTTATTCAACAAGCTCCAATAAATCGTAAATTGAATTGTTCCATTAACTTCTCAACATAAGAACTCATTATTTCTCTCTTTTCACTAATTCTTCTTTCTTTATATAGATTCATGAACCTCAGGTCTTGTGCATACTTCAAAATCTGCTCAAGTATCAAAATAATCAGGATCAAGTCTTCCAAAATCGAGCATTTTTATCTACAATTTGTTGTTTTTAAACATATACACAAAAATACATACATACTGAGATTCATTCAATCAAACACATATTTTAGAAGAAAAAAGAATCACATAAATTGCAGAGAAAGGCAAAGAAATATTTTTTTAACATGACAATAAATGCCTTTCCAGTTTGACGTCTCTTAACAAATGGTTTTTAAGACTCAACACGGGATTTGTTTGATGTTTAATTTTTGTCATTTTCCATTCATCAAAAAAAAAAAAAAACTAGAGACTTGTGCGGATTCATTTTTGCATTAGATGTCGTTTTTGAATTTATTTTGCAGATTCATTGGCACTGAGGTTAAAGAAATTAAAAGAAAAATGTGTTACGAAATGTTTTATTTATGGTGTTATTTGCAATTTTTCAATTACGGGTATTTCGACCGGTCCAAGTTATTTACAATGGCATATCCGTAAATTTTTTGAAAAATTGACGGAGATTTAACTGAGTATGTTTTTTGTTAACGCTAATAAAAAAAGAGTGTATAATTTGTAATTTTTAGAAAGATTGTATGCAAATGTAATCACGCCTTTATACAAGGCGTATATTGTAAATTAATACATATATATAATTTCCTACAAATTACAAGTGGATGCACAGTAAACAAACCGGAATCTTTGATTTTGCCTCAAAAGTACTGTACTCGGTATTCCTTGCTTGTAAAATCTCTATATGAAACTGCTCGCTATCCACAAGTCGTTTTTACAGCAGTTATTTCCTTAATCTGTTCTTCAGTTTTTTTCAATTTTAACTCCAGTTTTTTAATAAGAATCAAATTTTTGGTTACAGAAAATGCGGACCCACTAGTTGGTTTTGGTTTTCGTTTTCGGTACGTATC
>CAIGRT010108299.1:0-11674 GCA_903798405.1 Fraxinus platypoda | reverse complement strand
AGTTCCCCGGGCCTCCATATCATGGACAGGTCGGATGGCGCATGGAAGAGCGTTAGCAAGATCGAAGGGTCATTAGAAGTCATAGTGGGTGATCACTTGGAGGTAATAAGCAATGGTTTGTACAAAAGTGTTCTGCATCGAGCCCTTCCGAGTTCGAATAATGGTTCTAGGTTGTCTATAGCTGACTTTCATAGCCTCGGAATGGATGATATAGTTGAGCCTGCTACAAAGCTAGTTGATGAAAAACATCCAAAGAGGTATAAGGGGAGCAGCTTGAGAGACTTTCTCAAGCATCTCTCGTCCAAAGACACAACACCATTTATTCAGACGATCAAAATATAAACGACTTCTAGTAATTGATGAATATAGGGTTATCTTGACTCTTTTGGTAGATCTAGCAATGTACCAGATGAGTAGGGTAAAAGAATTAACGACTAAATTTTCATCGAATTGCACTTAATTTATTGATGTTGTAATCAGAAGTCAAATGAAAGGATTGATGTTAACCTTATTACATGCTTCAAATTGAACTTAATTTATTGGTCTATGTTAATAGAAGTTTGGCATGTGACCTTGACAACTGTAGCGAAACATTTGCTAAGTTACCCTTAGGATAGGTTAATGATAAAATAAATGTTATAATAAATTCACTAATAATTGGATTTAAATGTTATAATAAACATTTGCTAAGTTATCCTTAGCATATGTTAATGATAAAATAAATGTTATAATAAATTCACTAATCTTTTTAAAGGTAATAAACAGTGGAAATGCTAAAAATATAAGTGAATTTATTATAAACAGTGGAAGTGCTAAAAATATAAATTCACCTAGTCTTCTATGGCTGATTGTTCGGCAGGAGTGGGTCCACAACTTCACTAGGTCGGACACGTAGCAATGCTAGTAGCAAGTCATAACAATAGTCCTTGACGATAGCTGAATCTGTTTTGAAGCTTAGGTAGAAAATGTTGAATCGTCGAGGCTGATTCACTTTACTAATGATTACCCTTGAAACCGGTGCCTATGATTTGATAGTTTCGCATGTTTTAGAGAGGAAACAGCTGAGGCAGTACAACTTCCAATACGCATACGGCCGTCACATTAAATGCGCAATAATGATTACACGCGTTGTTGAAGTTTCTAACGCGCCAAGGCAAGTACGTGATATTCACGAGTTGATCTAAGGCGTTGGTAAAGTAAACCTTTTGGATTCTACAGTCCATGGACGCTTTTGATGCAATGGGCCTCGATCCAATGACTGAGATTGATTTACCTTGTATATAAAAACCAAAACTCATGTCATTTGGAAACTTTTACCTTTGCAAAATCATTCGAATCCTCACAAGTGTTTTGAAATTTTTTAAACTTTTTCCGGCATTCTCCATTCTCCAGCGAATTTTTAGAACTCGTCTCCTCTAGGTATTTTCTTCTGAAATCATTTTCACAACTCTCACCATTTCGATAATCTTCATCGTTTCTGTAATTCTTCACCACTTTCCTGCACTTTTGAATGAAATCCGAGGAGTCGAGGGTAGTTACGGTGGCTAGGTTTGGAGAGGAGTCAGTGTCTGGGGGTCAGAAGTATGGTACACCATGAGTGAGGAGCCCATAGGTTACGAAGCGGGTTGGGGGCTGCAAAAATTCCTTCATCTATGACCTCCACAAAACTAGCGAAACTTAGGCAAAAATATTGCATTTCCCACTACATAGAAATGCTAGTTCTCGAAGCCCACGAACATGCTTATTTTTTGATGCCGGGTTGTGTGGCAGTCAGTGAATTTCTTCATAAAGTAGGAATGAGTCTACCTCTGCACCCCTTTTTAGGGTGGTGCTAAGGACCTTCATGTTGTCTCCAACTCAAATTTTATCAAATGGGTGGAGTCAACTAGTTGGAGCCTACTTTCTTTGGAAGGATGTGTCCATAGGCGAGGACATGCCCCTGCATGTTTTCTAAACAATCTTCCAGGCCCGGGTAGTAGGGAAAGATGACTCCAAGAGGTGGTATTACCTCACTCCTTGGGGGGCTCATGCTCCCTTTGTTGTAGGACTCTCTTCCTCTATAAAGGGCTGGAAGGAGTTGTGGTTCCTTGTTAGGGGTGGGTGGCAGATGGTGGAGGGAGACACTGTCCCAGCCTATACAGTACCGACCCAGTATTATGAAGCACGTGAGTGTCTCATTTTCGATGCTTTGGTTATGTTGACTGTATGGTGAGCTGACCTTATTGTCTTATTGCAGATTTTGGTTCTCGTTTCGAACTCCACAAGGCGGAGTGGAAGGTGATTGAAGATATTTACAAACGCTCAGCAAAGCTTCGGAGCTTCGACTACCTTATCGACAGAAATAGATACTTCATTGACTTCGAATTGATGGCCTCAAAGGGTAAGCCATCATACTTTGTTGCTTTCACTTCGTTTCTTGTTGTAGATTCTCAACCTTTCCTCATTTCTGCTGCTTGTAGATCAATTTGCGAGGAAAGAGTACTCAACTCGTGACATGGCTACAATCTTGAAGGCCATGACTCCAACGGGTACCAAAGCCCTCATCCTCTGGTGCCAAGCACGTGAGGAGTAAACTGGACCACCTTAACAAGGACCATGCTGAAAAGGGTGCCGATGAGGAAGCTCCCAAGAAGGCCCCTGGGATTATTGACAAAGGCAAGGGGAAAGCGAAGGAGCTCCAAAAGAAGATGAAGTTGGTCCATATTGGTAGGGCTCTAGTGAAGTTCAAGATCACTGTGTCCCACCCCGAAAAAGATGCTCCCCCACCACCCAAGCTCATAAAGTCTACGATGAAGGTGAAAAAGGTCAAGAAGGCCAATGAAGAGGCTGAGAGGGAGGAAACACAGGCCTCTGAGGCTTCAAAGAGAACAGAGAGGACTCCGGGGAAGTCCGACAGATTTTTGGTAGGGCAAGATGACAAGATTGCTCTTGCAGTAATTGAAATGCTGTCACCACCGATCTGAGGCGCCACAATGAACTTTCACAAGTTTTGGACGGAGCGGTGACAGATGCATGTGTCCACCTGTGACGTGGTGGACCTAACTACGGCACTGGTAAGTCAAAGTGTCAGGGCCTTTGGAGTAGCCCTAGAATGTCAAGTAGCTTTGGCGACATTCAATCAAGGAACAAGGCATCGGTAGACAAGCTGGCCTCTACTAAGGAAGAAATGAAGAGGTTGGAATTGGATGCCTAGGTGATGAGGGCTCTGCGAACTGAGGATGAGGAGAAGCTGAATTCTACTTGGCTAAAATAGAGGCTCTGAAAAAGGAGGTCTACGAATCCTATTGTGAAGTAGCCTCTTTAACTAAGAAGGTGGAGACCTCAGACAACCACAAAAAAATAATTGCAGAGGCTCTGGAGAAAATGAATTTGGAGCTCGCCGGGTGTAAGGATACCCACCAATTTTTGGAAGGCCAAATAAGGTATTATGTGAATGAGGCGAAGAGGGCAGAAGCTGAGGCTCAATAGGCTGGGGAAAAGGCGGTCAAACATTATATCGCCAACTTCTATTTGACTGAGGATACCAGCAGTTCTCCATCTATTGGCGAAGGTTTGCTTATGCCGAGGTGGTAGGAAGGGTGGAAGAGCTTTACCCTGGACTTGACGCATCAGAATTGAGGGCAGAGTTTATGGATAAGGTGCTTCAGACCTCTGTAGAGGAAGCTGTTGAAGACGAAGTGGACTAAGAGGAAACTTTTGTTGAAGAAGCTTCAGGTCAAGTAGCAACCGAAGCACCTACCAATGAGGTATTGGCATCCCAGCCACCTCAATAATATTATAGTTTATAATCACATTTTGTAATGGCTAAGGCCCTCAAGTGAACTGTTGTTTAATGAATGAAGCTTTTTCAAGTCTTATTGCTTTCCTCGTTATTTCACTATTTTTTAAGTAAGACTGCCTTGACAATCAATTGAATCATTTTGAACGAACAACTCAAGTAACAATTAATCGTCTTCTCGTCAATGAATTCAACATGTCTTCCTCTGAAACTATAATTGAATGACTTAGGATTTTAACTTAACTGAAGGATTTTAACTTGATATTTTAGGGAGCATTTTGCTTCTTCTTCATGATATTCTTTAACGACGTTCAGCCTCGCAAAAGGCTTTTCCTTTGGCATTCAACTTTGCTAAAGCGAGGCATGTGAAGTACGCTTTGGAGTTCAAATGAGGTGATCCCCTCCTTCCACCCTTCTTCACATGGTGGATGGTTCATCCATGCAAAGACTTCTCCTTTGGTGTTCAGCTTTGTGAAGGCGATGCATGTGAAGTACGCCTCGGAGTTCAAACAAGGTGATCTCCTTTGGGATCCACTCCTCTCCTCCGAGACACCCACGCTTCTTCACATGGTGGATGATTCATCCATACAAAGGCTTCTCCCTTGGCGTTCAGCATCGCCAAGGCGAGGCATGTGAAGTACGCCTCGAAGTTTAAATGAGGTGATCCCCTTTGGGATCTGACCCTCTCATCTGAGATACCCACACTTTTTCACATGGTAGATGGTTCATCCATGCAAAGACTTCTCCCTTGGCATTCAGCTTCGCCAAAGCGAGGCGTGTGAAGTACGCCTCAGAGTTCCAACGAGGTGATCCTTTTTGGGATCTGATCCTTTCCTTCGAGACGCCCACGATTCTTCACATGGTGGATGGTTTATCTATGCAAACGCTTCTTCCTTGGCATTTAGCATCGCCAAAGCGAGGCATGTGAAGTACTCCTCGGAGTTTAAACGAGGTGATCCCCATTGGGATCTGATCCTCTCCTTCGTGACACCCACACTTCTTCATATACTTTGTTCTTTACTTAAACAAAACGTTTTATTTATTTGCAAAGGCTGGGTAAAAGCTTCCAGCTATTGATTACATTTATTGATAATACATCCTCAAATGCTCGACATTCCATGGATGGAGCTGAACCTTCCCATCCATGTCTTTGATCTAATAAGTGCCAGGTTGGATTTCTTCCTTGATGCGGTATGGTCCTTCCCAATTTGGCCCCAAAGTGCCCATTCCTGGATCTTTAGAGATCTTCTTGACCCTGGCATTATAGTATTGGGTTATCTTCCTTTGGTACGCAGCCAATTTCACTTGGGAGTCATCTTCTCTTTCCTCTAGGAAATCGAGCTCAGACCTTCTGAGCTCATCATTCGATATCTTGCTAAAATGAAATCTTCGTGGGGAAGATAATCCAACCTCCACCAGGCTCATGGCCTCAGCCATTGAAAAAGGAGTTTCTCGAGTTGGAGTTCCGCTGGTAGTTCAGATTGCCCACAGCGCCTGTGGCAGTTAATCCACCCAAGTCCCTTTTAATGTGTCGAGCTTCTTTTTCAATGTGTGTTTGATTACTTTGTTCACAGTTTCAACTTGTCCATTAGCTTGGGGGAGGTGAAGAGTAGAAAAGTGTTTCCTAATTCCCAGCTCCTCACAAAGGTCCCTCACCTTGTTGTTGTCAAACTATTTTCCATTATCTGAGTCGATTGAGTGGGAAATTCCAAACCAGCATATGATGTTCTTCCACAAGAACTTGGAAGTATTGACTTCGGTAATCTTTGCCAAAGGTTCAGCTTCTACCCACTTTGTGAAATAATCAATTGCGACAATGGCAAAACTGGCACTTCCTCTGCGCTTGGACATGGGGCCTATGAGGTCCACACCCCATTTCCTGAAGCGCCGGGGTTAGATACAACAGTTAGCTCTTGGGATGGTTGTCTTTGAATAAGGGAAAAACGTTGACATTTATCACATTTTCATACAAACTGAATGGAATCCTTTTTTAAGGTGTGCCAGTAGTATCCCTGCCTCAGTGCCTTTCATGCTAGCGCAAGTCCTCCCGGGTGATTGCCACAAACACCTCGTTTATAGAAAATATTGTCAATCAGCACAAAATGAGCGGACTTCCTCTTTAGCTTGTAAGCCTCCTCTTTGCTATCGGGAAGAACATGGTCTTTGAGATAAGTTATAAGGAGTTGAATCTAGGTTGGAGTCCCTTCCACCTACATCACTTTTGTAACGATGGAAGGCCTTAGGAGGTGCTCAATTGTCATTAACGTCAATAACTTTAAGTCTTTGCTGTTAGCCAACTTTGACAGAGCGTCGGCATGGGTGTTCTTAACATGTGGGATCTGAGCCAGCTCAAATTTTTCAAAAAATGGGAGCAAGTCCATTACTAACAGGAGGTATGCAGCCATGCCCTTATCCCTGGCTTGAAGTTGCCGTTTACCTGGCCAAAGACAAGTTGGGATTCTCACTTACATCTTTCTCCCTAATCTGAGACTGGCAAACAGTGCCTCATATTTGGCCGGGTTGTGGTGGCCTTAAATCCAAATCGCATCGCACTATTTAATTTGTGACCTTCAGGGCTTACCAGAACGATGCCAGCCCTCGAGCCCGTGTCTCCAACCGGCCCATCCACGAATAAATTCCACATGGGAGGCTCAACTGGCTCCTCAATTTCTTCCATCTCGGGGAGTTGGCAAATTCCACCACAAAATTCGCTTAGCTTCACTGCCCATTTCAGTAATCTCCCCGAGGCATCTGACTTTTGAAGCACTTGCCTGGGCGGGAAGTTGGTCAACACGTGAATCGTGTGGGCTTGGAAATAAAGTCTCAGTTTCCTGGACTCAATTATCAATGCCAAGGTTAGCTTCTCCATATCTGGGTAATGGGTTTTAGACGCCAGCAATGCCTTGCTGATGTAGTAAATAGGTAGCTGGGTAGAGCCCTCTTCCCTGGTAAGCACGACACTAATGGCCTCATTGGAGACGGCCAAGTAAAGTTGTAGAGCTTTTCCCAGCTTGGGTTTCGAGAGGAGGGGGGGCCTACCCTAGGTGTTTTTTCAGCCCCTTGAAGGCATCTTCACACTTCTCTGTCTAATGGAATTTTTTCCCCCTTTTAAGACCTTGAAGAAATGGAGATGCTTGTCAGTGGCCTTCAAGATAAAACGACTAAAAGCAGCCACGCGACTAGTTAGGCTTTGCACCTCTTTCGATTTTTGAGGGGATTTCATCTCGATCAGTGCCCGTATTTTCTCTGGATTCACCTCTATGCCTCTTTGGTTGACCTATATCCTAAGAACTTGTCGAACGCAACACCAAACTCGCACTTAAGAGGGTTCAACCTCATACGATATTTTCGTAAGATTTGAAATAAGTCATTCAAGTGGGCTATATGATCACTTGCTTGTAAGCTCTTGACAAGCATGTCATCCGTGTAGACCTCCATGGTCTTACCAAGGAGGCCCACGAACATTTTGTTAACAAGCCTCTGGTAGATGGCTCCAGCATTTTTTAGCCTGAAAGACATCATTTTATAGTAATACAAGCCTCTATCTGTGATAAAAGAAGTGTTTTCTTCGTCTGTCGGGTACATAGAAATCTGATTATAGCCAGAATAGGCGTCCATGAAGCTAAGTAGTTCATGTCCGTTGGTGGAGTCCACCAACTGATTTATCCTGAAAAGGAAAAAAGCTGTATTTGGGACAAACCTTATTAAGATCGGAAAAATCGATGCACACCCTTCATTTTTCGCTATGCTTTTTTACCAAGACATGGTTGGAGAATCACTTCAGGTATAGGGCCTCCCTGATGAAGCTATTCTTAATCAATTTTTGTACTTTTTCCTTTAAGGCCTCATATCGTTCTGGATTGAGGGCTCTCCTCTTCTGTCTATGCGAGGCAGTCTTCGGATCAATTTTCAAATGGTGGCAACTGACCTTGGGGTCAATGCCTATCATATCCTCGTGCCTCCAAGAAAAGACATCCAAGTTCCTACTTATGAAGTCCTTGAGCCTTTCTTTGATCTCTGGCAACAAGCTTCTTCCTATCTGCATTAACTTGGTGGGATCCTGGAGGTCCTCCGAGAAGCTCTTAGCTCCTCCACCGGGGCTGTTTGGGGCTCGATTCAACAATGTGAAGATCGATCTCATCAAGCATAGGCGCTTCCACTAGTACGTCCACCATATTCTCATCAACCATTACCATGTTGATATCCCTAGGCTTTGCCTTTCTGATGGAGTTCAAGTAGATTTCTCGGGCTCCCCTTTGGTCTCCCTTCACCGTTACCACCCCATGATCGGTTGGGAACTTCATGCACAAGTGGTGGATGGAGGTGAAGGCTCCCAAATCTTTCAATGCATGCCTCCCTAATACTCCAAGATAGGCTGACCTACTATCAAGTACCAAAAACTCCATAAAGTTCAAAGTCTATCGGGGTGACTCTCCCATCTCCACCGCAAATGTGATTTTGCCCCTCGAAATTATGCTATCTCCGGTGAAGCCATACAGGGGGTGGTGATGGGTATTAACTCGTGATCCAAAATCATTTTATCAAACATAGCTCCAAAAAGGATGTTGACGGAGTTATCATTGTCTACTAACTTTCGCTTTAACCCATTCCGAGTTATTACCAAAGTGAACATCCTTTGCATCTTCTTGGGTGAACACAATGGATGGTGCCTATTTTTTTCGGGAACTGTCATCCACAATATAGCCTCTCTGGCATAATTCCTTTGGGAGTTCCTTGGTTCTCCACAGACATAAGGGCCTCCAAGGTTTGTGTTAATCTCATGGATGGGAGCGTTCTCCGCTCGGGTTTGATGGCCTCTTCGTTGTCGTTGTCCATCCCTTATTCTTTTATCTTCATGCTTCCTTCTCCATCGGGAAGATACATCACAATGGCAGGGAGTGGCCTCATCGCGCCTAGGTAGCTGGTCACGCCTAAGTGGGGGCCTTTTTCTCTGCCGTAAATCATTCTGTCGATCATTTAGGGGACTTGCCTTCCTAGGGTGCTGGGCAATGTCCCTGCAATTGGCTGTGTCATGGCTGTAAGAATGGTGATATATATAGTATTCGAGGGGATTCGTCCTGCCTCTAGGTCCCGAACCACGCCCTCGGCCTTGTCCTCTACGGGGGGCCTGGTGAGTAGATCCAGTTTATTGAGTGTTGGTCTCAGGCGTGGCATTCTCATAGGCCAACGTAGGTACCACATTCAAGGTGGTCGTGGCTAGCGCTTGTCTTGAGTCGGGAACAATTTCATTGCCAGCCGGTTCCATTGATGATCCATCAGATGAGAGGTGAGCCTTCTTCTACGCTGCCTCTGCTGAGGCTGGAGGCTTTGACTGGCCCTATTTCTATGGTCAATCAACTCTTCGTTGATAATCTCTCACCTTATCATTTCTAGCAATGCATCATAGGTAGTCGGGTCCTGATTTTTAACATATCTCTAAAATAAGGTGTTCATGTTTAGGCCTTCTCGCAATGCTGAAAGGGCTTCATGATCAGTAACCTGAGCATAGTATGTCATTTCGTCGGTAAAACGAGACATGAAACTCTTCAATTTTTTCCCAGGTTGCTGTCTCATGTCTTGGAGACGCTGAATGGGGGCCTCCCATTCCTTATTAACTGCAAATCTCTTCAGGAAGGTGTTCTTAAATTCTGGCCAACTCCGAATGCTCCCAGGTGGTAGCCTACTATACCAAATTTCAACTGCTCCACTAAGAGTCAAGTGGAAAGCTCTGCATTTCACAACTGAAGTGGCACCTCTCATGCTTATGTGTGTCTTATAGTTTTTCAAATGTTTAGCCAGGCCGCCTTTCCCATCGTACTTCGGTATTTTGGGCATCACATAGTGGCTCGGTACCTGGGCATTTCTCAATTCCCTCGAGAAGGGCAGATTCTCATCGTCATCATCTAAATCACAAGATCGATGTGGTCCATCTGAATCATAATTTTCATCTGCCTCATATCTGGGTGGTGGCACGGAAGGAGCCACTTGGTTCCTAGCCTCATCGCCCCTCCTTTGACGCCTATTTCTGGGCAGGGCGACACGGGAGGCATGCTCTTGCCTTTCCTCCGGTTGCCAAATCTCCGGAGGTGGGGGATGTGGCCTATTTCGAGGCACTGAAATTTTTTGTTGCTGAGGCCGCCTAGGCTCGGATTCGTAGGACTTTTTGGGTTGAACACATTGAAAGACCTCTAGGGCCTAGCTTCGAGTTCATATTCCGGTGGGAAGTTATCATTCATATTAAATAGGGCCTCGGTGGGTCGGCCATATACATAATTGGAGGAAATGCCAACTTTCACTTCTCTTTCAATGGGGTTAATTCCACTGGTGTGCCTAGGAGGACAGACCCTCTGGCTTTGTACCTCATCTTCTTGCTGGTATTGTCCTTGGGGTGCAAAGGAAGGGATCAGATGCCCTCCTTTGCTTTGCATCTGCCTCAATAGCTTCTGCATCGCTAGGTTTTGATTGGTAATGCTTCTCATGTTGGCTGCCATGGTGGCTATTTCCCACTACGCCTGTGATGGTGGTGAGGTCGACATCGTTCCATTGGGACGGCTGTCGCAGGGACTTCGTCATCGCTTTCCCTCACACGCCTGGGAGGGGCGTCACCATCTGAGCTCATCTCTTCTCCAAATTAAAATCCTGAAATGAAACTTTTAGGGCTTCCTCTTGTTCTTTTTTGAAGAACAAATCCTTTTTCAAGGGGGATGCTCGAACTATTCTCGAAACGCTTTTTCCATGGGGTTGCTCGAGGTTATAGTGTGGCTTCCCACAGACGGCGCCAATCTGTTGACCTTAGAATGTGCTGCCAACAGATACCGGACCCGCTCGTGCATGCGTAAGCTAGATCCAACATGCTAAGGCAGATCAACGATCGAGATCACTCCAAACTTGGACGTGGGAGAAGCTCAACGACACGAGACGTTTTCGTTCGGGTTCCAGCAAGATATCCGGGATACAATTGTATAATAATAACCAATCACTATGAACTCAGATTAAAGATTGTAAATTAATGTAAGAGAATAAAACAAATTGCTCTAAGTATCTAAAGTTGCATTAGCCTTCAGTTGTTATATGATTGGGGTTTTTATAGTGTTACAAACGGAATGGTGACCCTTAGATGAAATTACACGTGGCCTCATCTCCTCAGCTGAAACATCAAATCCTAGCCATCATGTTGACTATCCTAACTTTACAAAGTATTTAATGCTCTTACACCATATAGATAAGATGAGACACAAATACACTTTTTTACAAAAGTCACATCAATAATTCAAATAAGATTTCTATAATAAATTCAAGATCTATGCACGTGGACTGCCACTAGCTGGGTGGAGCCTCGGATCTGGGACGCTTCGACGTGTCCACCTCGGATTACTAATGGGCCTCAGACATTATCACGTGGGCCTCATCTTCTATGGTTGATTGTTCGGTAGGAGTGGGTCCACAACTTCACTAAGTCGGCCACATGGCAATGCTAGTAGCAAGCATAGCCGAATCATTTCTTAACAAAACTTTATCTTCTCTTAAAGCGAAACACAACCCGAATTTGAGAAAATTGATCAGTTGACGGTGTCAATACATTCAGTTTCTATTGAACCACTCGGTTAACCATATTATATTCTCATTTTTTGAGAACGATTTGTAAGCTATAACTAGATTTCACTGCAAACCACTTCTCGACTTTCCTAATTGTACAAGATAGGTATGGCCAGTTGAAAAAAGAACGAAATTTATATATTTATATTCAAGTAATATTATGTAGTCCAATTGATGCTTAACACCAATTTATGTTTAAATTAAGACACTTTAAATGGGACTCCATGTCCCTTAATTTAAGATATTTAATCACTTTATACTACTTAAATGACACTTGAAAGTGATGAGCACCAATTGGTC
>CAIGRT010108283.1:0-14917 GCA_903798405.1 Fraxinus platypoda | reverse complement strand
TGTGTAAAACGATATTATAGTAACTTCAATTTATTTACGAGGAAATTACACAAAACTGAATTTTTAAAGATTCAATTTCAAATATCATATTAAAGGTTTAACTTTTCAAAAATCAGACATTTTATTTTATATATTAAATATTAATTGTATAATTTTCATCCCAAACCGTAATTAATTTCATTTTAATTTTCTTCCTCCTTCTCCTTCTCACTTTCTCTACCTTCTCTCATCTCCATCACTCTCTCTACCTTCTCTCTTCTCCACTTTCCAATCTCCTCGCTCTCCGTGGCAATCAGCCTCCACGAGACAGTGCAGCCTCATTCGGTGGCGCTGTGTACAAACACGAAGTAGCGGCGCTTATTCGTGCGAATCGCCGCTGTATTTTTTTTTATTTCTGAGTTTTTTGCAATTTTTGCGGGAAAGTCGTGATTTTGTGGTGGTTGATGGACTTTGTGGAGTCGAATCGCTTCTGCGGTAGCAGCGACGGTGGGGTGATGGTAGGTTGTGCACTACTTCGTGATTTGGGGATGGTTTTTGTTGGTGGCGACGGGGATTTGGTTGTGGTGGTGATTTTGTTGGATTGACAGTGGATTTGATGGGGTTTGTTGGTTTTGGTAGTGGCGGCGGCGGTGGATCCGGCGGTTAGTGGTGATTTGTTAGTGGTTGTGGTGGGGAGTCGTGGTGGTGGTTTTGAAGTTGAACGTTGTAGTTTATTAGAGGTTGTGACGGCGGAGACGGTGAAGTGGTGATGCTGCTTTCGGTTGGTGCCATAGTGTATTGTGGTTGGGTGGTGTAGATGGTGGCAGTGTTGGTGGTGGTCGGCGACGGCGACGTTGATGGCGGTACGGTTGGGGATTTTTTTTTGGGTTATGGGATGGGAAGGGGGTTGGTGGTGGAGGTTCTATGTTTTCAGTGGTGGGAGGTGCGGTGGTTGTAGGTGGGTGGGGGTGGTGGTGTGGTGATGGTGATGTCAGTATTTTTAGACGATGGTTTGCTGTCGGGAGGTGGTGGTGGTTCCGGCGACAGGGTTTCGGTTGCCATGCTGTTGGTGGCATTCGTGATGTGGTAGTCACAAGTGTTTAGTGATGGTCACAAATTATTTGGTTGTTTGTGACCATTAAATTGATTAATTTGTGACCCATAAACAATATTTGACCAATGAAAAAGATAAATTGTGACAAAAAAAATAACGCGTGACCTAAAAAATTGTTAATTTGTGATCGATAATTTGATAATTTGTGACTGTCTATTAAGTTGTGACATTTAATATTTGTGATTTGTGATCTATAAATAAATTGTGACGTTTCAATTTTTGATTTGTGATCGATGAACAAATTGTAATCTATAAATTTTTTGAATTGTGACGTTAAAATAATTTGTGATCTATAAAATTTGTAATTGGGACCAATGAATAGTATGTGACTTATTAATTTTATAAATTTGTGACCGATGAAAAAGTTGTGACCTATAANACCAATGAATAATATGTGATTTATTAATTTTATAAATTTGTGACCGATGAAAAAGTTGTGACCTATAAAATTTTCTATTTGTGATTGTGGAATAATTTGTGACTTATAAAATTTTTTAATATGACCGAGAAATAATTTGTGACCAAAGTATATGAAATTGTGACCTTAATATATTTAATTAATAAAATATATGTTTAATTAATTAATTTATAAATAAAATTTAAAAAAGTCTGAGATTTGAAATTTTAAACATTATCTCTTAAATTTGAAATTGGAGAAACTTAGAGCATGTTTGGTAGAGCCCAAAATCCAATTAAAATTGAAAATATAGCTGTTATTGGGTCCCACTTGTCTAATAAAAGTCAACAATAACGGCTAGTTTTTTAATTTTAATCTGATTTTAATCTCTACCAAATACCCTCTCAAACTCTTAGTTTTGTAATCTTCCCTTAATAAATTTTGGGCATTTGCAAAACTCCTCACCAGAAAACTAAACATCATTAGTCATGTCAAATCTGTTAATCTAGATTGTGTCATAGTTGATCTTCTCAACACCAAGACAACATTTGTACACAAGTGACATGCATTATGACTAGACAATGAGATTAGCTGTCAAAATCTCAATAATAAGCTCGTATCATAATTCAGAATTGAACCAATATCGTTCTCTCAATTTATTTAATAATTACAAATGGATTTCAATCACATCAATATTCCCAGACGTAATGAAAGCCTAATGGAAAGATATTGACATAATGAAATTGTAATAAACAAAGAAGAATGCTAGATTGACAATTGTTGATTCTCTCAAATATCGAATTGGTTTGAATTAAAGAAAAACCTATAATTTAATTATTAATGTGTCGAAATTAGTACGGCATAATCAACTAGTTATGAGGCATGAAATATTTTGTGTCGATTACTTACCATCCATTAAATGTACTCCTCTAGTAATTATTGATCTATGACAAGAACTGGTTGGACTTATGCTTATTTCAATGATGTGGGTTTGGATTATCGTGATCATCTTACTAGTTTGGTTATTTTTTAGGACCAAGTTAATTGAAAATCCTATAACAATGGTAAGAAAACATTTAATTCAATTTTATTTGTTCCATATAGAGAGGAAATGAGACATTCTGCCAGAAATTAAATGAACGAAAACCTAAATCTCATATTATATTTACAATGAATTAAGTTCAATTTAAAATAGACTTTATATCTAACATCTACATAATTATGTAGAGATATACTAGAAGTTATTTCAAGTACATCACAATAAAGCTACTTGTTACAAACTACACTAAACAAGCATAACGAATAGTTTTAGGACTGAAATGTAACTTACAAAACATTTGGGGATTGATTTAAACACATTTGAAACTTGAAGAGGCCCAATTTTTGTAAACATATGGAGATTTAGGAACCAATATGGAAGTCTTTGGGAGTTTCAGGGTCAATGTTAAAGATTTGGACTTTGGCGCAAGAATGATAAACATATACATACAATTTGAAGTATAGACCAAATCATATATTCTTGATAAATTGGGGACTGAATTGAAACATATCAAACTCTTTTCCCAAACCGTTCCTTCCCTAATGTATCACGTGTGTGCCTCCGTCTCTCTCAGTTCTTTACATCTCAACCCATTAAAACCCTTTTCGTTCTTTCCCACGCCAGTCGCAACCTACCATCTCCGATCAAGCTACCACTGCGACCAACCTATAATCAAACAATTACTGTGATTCTTATAAGCCCTAAAGTTTTTAAGTTGCTCTCCTAGATGCCATCCACCAAATAAGTTAAGGCGCCACCCACCGCCCATCAATCGACCACCGCCGCCCAATCCACACACGGACCTAACGTGACAAATTTTGATTCACGATTAAATTAATATCTTTCTTTCTTGATTTATACATATTTATGGCCCTTTTAGGTTTATTTCCCATATAGCTTTTCATCAATTTTTTCAAGTTATTGTTATATATTGATGTATCATTCTCCTTCAAGTTGTGTTCAAAATATATTTTCTCTAATTTCTGATTTCTTACCTCTGTTTCTACCCTATTCCCCTGTTCTGTGGATTAATTTTTCATGTTGCTGTGTGTAGTTTTATTTAGAGAAGGCGATTGCACCTCTTTTGATGTAGATGACTGCCACCCTTGTTGCTGCATCTGTTTTTAGTTTCAAATTGATTCCATGTTTTGAACAAGCTTCAACTAAGATATTCCGGTTGGCACTGTTGGGTCATTTGTTTCCCCACCATGATTAATATGAACATAGTTGTTAAATTTGTCTTGGTTTTAGGATATTAATATTAGAATGTCACTTTTTTTGCATTAGTGCAGAGCTTCTAGAATAAGTGAATAGAATCAGGGGCTTATCAAATATTGTAGAAGACGAAATATTAATTATTCAATGCACGCACAGTAGTGATGAGTATTGGATGCAGTATCTTATTTTAAATAGTACACCAGAGTATTGGAAGCAGTAGGATGCTGCACAATCCATTGCCTTAGTCCAGTATTTACTCGAGTATGCAAAATAGTTTTATGAATATGTATTATAGTTTGTGTTCTTGTATGGAATTTATCCCTTTTCAAATTTAGATGACTATTAATCTTGCTGCATCTAAACTTTCCCATAAATTCGTTGTCACGGGCAACTTGTGACAGTTGAATTACTTGGATCTTTTTGCATTATCTACCTTGTTAATATGAGATATTTGAAATATTTTTCTTGAAGCTAATATTTCATTACTTTCTATATGACATGTTTGACTAAAGTTATGGAGCCTTTCTTTAGAGGAATTCTCATTTAACCAAAGAACAAATTGATGGTGAGTTGGAAGCATATCATGTAGACAAGAATGTTATTTGGGTGACCCCGTGAGTTTTTTGTTATTTCTTTCATAGTTCTAGTTCTATTTTCTTCTTTTCAAGTTTGGTGAACCATTCAAAGTAGTTCGACCTTGAAATTACTAGTACTATAGTTTATTTGTATTTGTTTTGGTTTGGTTTTGGTTTTGGAGGTTACCAAATTTGTAGATAATACCTTGATCTGTATTTATTTGGTTGACATAATATGATTTTTTTTTTTTTTTTTATCTATTTTGATATCAATTATATTTTAATAATTGTACATTGAAGCATTCTTTTCATAAAATCACGAGTTATTTTAATGAAGTAAGTTACATTTTTATATAAATGTGTACCATGGTAATAATTCTATGGTGACGAAATAAATTGAAAAATATGTTTAAAATAGAATCTCCGATATACATAAATAAAGATAGCATAAATTAGGCAACAATTATACATCGTTGAAGCGACAAACCCTTTGTTTAACATAATAAATTTAACTACGAGCACAACTTGATACATAAATAAATGTTTAATGTAACAAAATAATTTGCGTAAGAATTTGTATGTTATAAAATAAAATATGCGACATATATAAATAATCACGAAATAAATTAGCCAATAACTATGCATTGTTGTACAAATGATGTCGAGGTAAACTCTGTGTTGCGAAATAAATTTAATTACAAACACTTGTTACATAATAAATCGTACGACAAATATTTAATATATTAAAATACATTATGTGACATATCTAGCACATTGTAAAACATATTTCACTACAAACATTACTTATTATTAAAAATATATTACTACAAGCATGTGTTGTTGCAAAATTACACCTTTAAAAGAATATTCGCAACAAACATTTTTCCTGTACAAACTTTATTTGAATAATCGTTGCAACAAACTGTCTTGTCGCCCTTTTATATTTTCGCGACATATGCATTGCAACGACATTATAGCTGTAAATACAGTGTTGCTATTTCCTATTTTCTGTGGCAAATAAATAGTGTTGCAATTATGTTAATCCGATGAATCGCCGAAAGTTGTCGCAGAATACATTCCATACTCAACATTCGCAACAAACATATTTATCATAAAACCTTTATTGAAATATTCATTGCGAAAAACTGACTTGTCGCCCTTTTAATGACGACATTATTGTTACATATATTGTGTTGTTATTTCGTATTTTCTGTGTCAAACAAATAGTGCCATGATTTCATTAATGCCATTAATGATTGGAAGTCGTCGCCAAACACATTCCGTGACTCATATGGCACGACAATACCCGTAACAAACGCATTGTCATCGCTAAATTACTTTTGCAACAAAATCTCAATATTTGCAACAATAATTTTTTGTTGCGAAATCGGTTATTTTTTGTAGTGAAGCTGATTTCATGGCACAAATTGAGACTCACGACTTCAATTCTTAGTCTTCTATGTTACACAGCTAGCACCCTCTCCACGCAACTCTGTTATAGGAAATAATTTCAAGAGCTAGAGTTCCCGACTTTGCTGTAAAAGTAGGATTTTGAATTTTCAATACCTCTTTTGCAATTTCAAGTAGTGATGGGTGAGGTGTTGGAGTTGCGTCGGAGGATTGAGTGGTAGTGGTGATGGGCAAGGTGGCGGCGTAGGAGTTGGGTTAGTGTGGTGGTGCCAGCATTTTGGGGATTTTGGTCTGGGTGGTGGGGGTGGGCTGGGTGGAGAAGATAATAGGATTTTTTTTATTTAATTCTTTTATATTAGTTTTTTATATGAAAAAAATATAAAGTTACCTTTTTGCCCTTTAAAAATTAATCAACAATGGTCAGACATTTGATATTCGATCAACAAACATAAAAAATAACAGTTTCTGTCAATTTGGACTTTAGATGTGAGTTTTTGAAAGATTTGGTACCATGAGTACAACAAATTAAAGATTTGGGTCAAGTCTGCATGAATGTGAAATATTTGGTATCGTGCCTGCGATTTTCCCTTTATGAAATTGTCAAATTACTTGGATTTTGAGAAGGAGCATAGCAGCGGCGATCGGCGATTCAAATAGGTGATAGGTGATTTAGGGAAATTTTAAGAAAGATTTCATGGCACAAATTGAGACTCGTGACTTCGATTCTTAGTCTTCTGTGTTACACAGCTAGCACCCTCTCCACGCAACTCTGTTATAGGAAATAATTTCAAGAGCTAGAGTTCCCGACTTTGTTACAAAAGTAGGATTTTGAGTTTTCAATACATCTTTCGCAATTTCAGGTGAAGATGGGTGATGTGGTGTCGGAGTTGCGTCGGAGGATTGCGTGGTAGTGGTGGTGATGGGTGAGGTTGCGTAGGAATTGGGTTGGTGTGGTGGTGCCAACATTTTGGGGGGTTTTAGTCTTGGTCGTAGGGTGGGCTGTGTGGAGAAGATAATAGGATTGTTTTGGTTTTTGATTTAATTCTTTTATATTATTTTTTTTATAAGAAAAAAAATGTAAAGTTACCCTTTTGCGCTTTAAAAATTAATCAACACTGGTCAGACATTTGATATTTGGTCAACTAACAGAGAAAATAACGATTTTTGTCAATTTGGACTTTAGATGTTAGTTTTTGAAATGTTTGATACCGTGAGTACAACAAATTAAAGGTTTGGGTAAAATCTACATAAAGGTGAAAAGTTTGGTACCATGACTACGATTTTCCCTTTATGAAATTGTCAAATTACCTGGATTTGGAGAGGGAGTAGAGCGGCGGCGATCGGCGAATCAAATAGGTGATAGGTGATTTGGGGAAATTTTAAGAAACATGGAAAGGGGTGAAGATCATCACCGACTTCAAGGAAATTTTCAGAATTTTGTGCCTACTTCGTCTGGTATTTTAATTTGGTTGCTACTTCAGGAATCATCCATAATTGGTGCAAGTTGGAGAAGGTCCTAGAAATGCAGCCGAATTATATTCACGCCAATTAAAGAATTATCTAGAATGTAGTTGAAATTATATGCACTGGTACTCTAGAATTAGGGAGATGAGGAGACCACCAACTTCTCTGCCTATATGTGTGTGTGTGTATGTGTGTGTGAAAAAGAAGAGTGTGGCGTAACCAGAGAGTAAAAGTGGAAGAGAGTAATTTTTGTGAGTGGTCCATTTTTAAATAATATAAAAGAAGTTATTGGTCTTGGTGTGTGTCCAAAATTGTGTAAAATCTATTTCATCAATAAAATTCTATTTTCTTTGTGAGTTCAAACTCAACAATTTGGTATCAGAGAGAGAGGCGGTCGGGGATGAATCTTTGAGCTTCTAGAGTTCGTGCACAATAGGAGATTGTGAAACTTTTGTAAAGGTTGCTAAATTACGAGAAAGTAAATCAAGTCATGATGGGCGACCTACAAGTGGTAGGTAGAGTAAAGAAGCCCAATAATCAGAATTATACCACATGGAAAACTTGCATGGGGTCGTATCTCTAAGGACAGGACTTGTGGAAGTTGTTGGTGTTAGTGACGTGATACCACCAGAGGAGGCTGGAGCTATAAAGAAATGGAGAATCAAAGCAGGCAAGGCTATGTTCGTCGTAAAGGCGACAATCGAAGAAGAATTACAGGAGCACATAAGGGATAAGAACGCACCAAAGGAAGCATGGGACACTTTGGCCACATTATTCTCAAAGAAAAATGACTTGAGGTTGCAATTGCTGAAAAATAAGCTACTCTCGATCACTCAATGAGAACAAATGGTAAGTCAATATTTTAATAAAATTAAATTTCTTTGTCGTGAAATTTTAGAATTAGATTCTTCGAGTAAGATTTTTGAGTCTAGAATGAAAAGAATAATCATACATGGTCTGAGACCCGAATTTAGAGGTTTCATTGTCGCAATACAAGGTTGGCCGAAGCAAATTTCATTAGTAAATCTTGAAAATTTGTTGGTCGACCAAGAAGCATTGACTAAACAAATGTCAGGGATCTCAATGAATAAAGAAGAGGAAGAAGCATTATTTAGCTATAAAAGAAGAGATCAATTTCGTCAACAAAGTAATAAAGAATTAAAATAAGGTAAATCTAGAGGACATATTGAAAGAAGCTATCAGACAGGGGGAACTCAACAAAATCGCGACAAAAGAGGTAAGTCGTTCAAGGAATATCAACGAACTGATGACTTGTGTTTTGTATGTGGAAAACGAGGCCAATATGCTAGAGACTTTTGGTTTAAAAAGGAGTCAGCATAAGGCAATATAACAACCTCCAACGAACAAGAAAAATGTAATAGTGAAGAAGAATGAGATGTTGTGGCATCCACAACAGTAATTGAACATGCTCGAGAAAAGTAAACCAATTCAAATATGAAGGATGAATCAGCACTAGTAGTGGTCCTTCATGAACAAATGGATTGTGAAGATGATTGGATTGATGACTCGGGAAAAGATGATTGGATCGAAGAAGTAAGAGATGGCATCGTAGTTAATAAAGAGTCTTCTTGGTGGACTTTCGCTAAAGAAGGAACTACCATAGTCAAAGAAGTGTTTGAAAAAAACATATTCTTGACAGAGACCGCAAGTGGTGAAGTTGTTAGATTCAAAAGAAATAGAAGACAAATTGCAAGAGGAGATTATGGAAGCACAACGGAGAGTTGAGGGATCTAAAGATTTATAGGTATCAAATGTTAAAGTGGAGATTACAAGAGCGACACAGGTTCCTGAGCAAAATTATGTGGACCAAAAAATACTAATGGGGGATCAAAAGAGTCAAGAAGTGATTGAGATGCATCAAAGTTCACAATCACAAGTAAGGAAGTTGAGTAGGCATGAGAAATCAAGTACCAAGTATTCTAATCTAAAAATCGATGAAGAGGAAAGCATGGAAGAGTCAAATATATTTGAAGTCGCCAATGCATTGAATAAATGATCAGACGATTTGAAATTGATCGAGTTTTAGGCAAAGTTAAACGAGACTGAAAAGATAAGAGTCAAAATGAAAGTCGGTGTTGAAGGGGAGAATTGAAGATCATTATTGACTTTAAGGAAATTTCCAGAATTTTGTGGCTACTTCATCTAGTATATATATTTAAGAGAAGTTAGTGGTCTTGGTGTGTTTCCAAATTGTGTAAAATCCATTTCATTAATAAAATTCTATTTTCTTTGTGAGTTCAAACTCAAAAGGGGAGGGGAAAAAGTTTGGGTGGAAATCGAAGATGACTGATTGAACGGCTGATTGATGACGATGGCTGAAATCTGTGAACAATATGAATTAGGCGAAGAGGATGAGAAAGAAAACAAAATGGAAAGGAAACGAAAAAGAAAGTGAAGGAGGAGGAAAAAGGGTTCTAGGAAGAAAGAAAGAATGGAAAAGAAAAGAAGGAGAGAGAGAAAAAAGAAAGGAAGAAATGTTTCGTGAAAAGTTTTTTAAGGACATGGATTTTTTAATTTTTGGATTTTGTTAAAAAAATTAATATCTTCTCTTTATCTTTTTTTATTATCTTTTCACTTCAAAAATACATTTCGTAAGGGCTAAAAAAAAAAAAAAAAAAATCGAATTTTTTCCCTCTAATTATTAGCCTACAAACACGTCAAAAGTTTTGTCGGCAAAAGATATATCTTGACCATCTAGATTTTTGTTGGAAAAAATTCAAATTTTTGTGGGCACAAGTCCTCCCAATATTGAAAATTTTGAAGTAAATCATAGCACTACGAAACGTTATTTTTGTGGGGAAAAGTGAACTTGTGTCCACCGACTCACCGACTCCATGTGTCCACCACCGATACAAAGGCATGCATCGGTGAAGACGATATCTTCATCGAGTTGTGCCTCATCGTCACCACCATTTTCGATGAGCTCCGCCAAAAAACAACAATTTTCACAAGATTGTTCCATTTTAACCACATATACACCTCAATACATGAATTAAAAGCATAAATAGCACGATCCATCAATATTACAAGGAAAAATCAAAGATTTATAAACTAACAATTTGCAAAATCAAGGAAATAAACTATCACAAATGAGAATCTAACCTTGAATATTAGTGAAGAAGATGAAGATGAAATTCATGTGGTCAGTTCCTCAGTTTTCCTTCTTTTCTCCATGTTTGAAATCATAGGTGTAATTGTGAAATTTTAATATTTTTTTAAGGATTTTGTTGGTCAAAGGCCATTTGGGTAAATAGGCCGAGTCTTTATCCATAATTCCCCATGAGAATTATGCGTTTCACTCCGAACCGAATGTATAGTATATACAATTAGGATTGGGCTTAAGCAGGGGATCAGCTCATTGGACCGAGCTTTCCAGGCTGAGACAATAGGCCTGTTACTTTTTTGGGAAAAAAAATATTTACACATACTAAAGAAATAAAAAAGTTTAACAAGATTTTTTCAACATTTCTTACTATGAAAATATGGTATTATAATTGTGACATACAACACGTGTTACACAGTGTGGTATGCGTATAATATGTTGTGTTACCATCGTCCTAAATTGTATCTCCAAAACTCCCTCACCCAAGTAACGGCTATTCACGTCCATGGTGGAAATACAATCAGAACAACATCCTCGACTAATCGAAAGCCTATTTCTAGATGCAAACTATAATCTCAAGAGTCTGACTTTGGGCTTGCAAGAAGTACACTGGGATGGGCTCGGTCATGGTGGGCGTTGGTTCAAATTTGGGAATTGCAGGTAATGTTTTTTGGTGAACACAATATTTTTAAAATTTGGTAATTTATAAAAGAAAATATGTAAATTGAATTTATTATTCTTTAACTTGTTTCAAATCTGCAAAAACTAACAATCAATATATCAAACAATTTACTTTGTTCAAACTGGAAATTGTTTGAGCCTAGCATTAGTATTGATGAGAATCATGGAGGGCATGCTAGCAATGATCCTTTACATGTCCCAAGTGGACCAATAATAAGATCAGGAACAAAAAAGATCAAGGACACCACGCAAGGACTTGTCCAAGCTACATAGAGTGAGAGGTCAAGTGCAACGAGTAAGACACAAAGTTCTAACATGGGCATGAAGGAAACTTAGTGCATTTGACTCAAGCTAAAAAAGAGGGAGCTGATTCAAAAACCCCAATGTCTAGGGAGGCTTTAATTTCCTCGTCCAGGCAAGCATAAAAATGGCACAACCCGAGAGCAAAATAGTTGAACAATACCGACGCAAAGATTAATACCATGCCCATGCCCATGCCCATGCCCATGCCCACGCCCACGCAAGGATTAATACAATGCCCAGGCACAGTACAAAATTCGGCAGACGGAATTTAATTTTTTGTTTTGATTAGAACTCTATTTTATCATGTTTATCTAATTTTTTTTACGAGTTAATTATGATTATTTGAGTCCGCCTATATAGGGTAGATTTATTGTACAAAGAACGACACATTAATTTGAGAGATTAATTATAAAGTGAGATTTTCGCTTTCAATTTTGTTCTTAATTGAACTATCCTGAACTTATCAAAGATTACCTGTCTTTGTAGCGTTCAATAATTCGAGCCTTGGTTCTTGATTCAAGAAACTATTGGATCAACATTCTTCATTTGATTTTAGCTTTCTTAGGATTCGTATCAAATCTTGTGTGGGTTCCAATGTACATCCTGAAGCGGGATTCACATCAATTGGTATCAGAGTTTTGACTGTAAAATAAGGTTAGGTTCTTTATCTTTCTATTTGTTTTTTAGTTATAATTTCTTTATATCTCTTTTGTTGAGTCTTCATCCCATTTTTTGAGTCATTCATATCCAAAATCGTACCAAGAACATTCAAGAATTGATTTGTCCACTAACATAATTTTTTTTTTCTAGTTTCTTGCCTTGTGATTGATCTATTCTATTAAGTTTTCGTTAAAAAAAGTACAAATAAAAAAAAAATCAAAGAAAGTTCAAGAAAAAAGCTAGAAAGTTCAAGAAAGCATAATCTAATGTTTAACAAACTTTTTCTTGGAATTCTTATGGTGTTATTTTTCAAGAACACCATCTTTACTATTGTTTGATACATAAATCATCATTGGAAATCAATCTTGTTGTGGAAATGGCTTATTTCAAGAAACCATTTTTTGGAATTCTTGGGGGTGTTTCCATGTTTCTTTTGATATTTCCTTATTGAGTCCTTTTTCGAGGCTTGTTATCCTTCTTATTTCTTGATATTGCAAAGGCTGAGTTCTTGATTGAGTTTAGTTAGTTCCTTAATAAAAGGAAAGCATGAGAGGAAAAAAATAAAAAAAGGAAAGATGGTGAGCTTATTATCGGAAAAAGGCCAATATAGAGTAAAACACTTGATTGTACACATGTGAGTTTACTTTTCCAAGTTATTAAGATGTTTGACAAATGAGAATCTACATTTAGGGAGGAGAACAATTCATGTAATCCTCACTGCCTCCTTGAAAGAGAGATGTCCTAAATCACTAAACAATGAGGATCGACTAAATTTTGTTGTCTTTGTAACTAGAGAAGTCATTCTCCATACCAGAGATCTTTACACTAGAGCTCTTTTTCTATTATTTCTTTCTGCTATATTCTTAATAGCAGCAGTGTAACAATAATTTTAGAGGATGAATGTGGTGTTTGGAGAAATTAGGGATAGAATGGATAAGCAAGATATGGTGATTGCAAACATACAAAAGGGATAACCAAAAAGAGTTCCTAATGTTATGAGGTAAGATAGGCGCAATTCTAAGACTGAATTTGATGATGAGAATCAAGTAGAGAGTGAAAATGAAGATGACCAAGTCTCGATGGCTGAAGTGGGTAGGATGAGAATTAGATGAGATAGGTGTAAAAGGGTGCCCAGAGGAGACCCTAGAGATCGAGATGGGGATAGAGTTGATAGGAATTTCGGTATTATTAAGATGAAAATACCTTCATTCCAAGTTAGAAACTATCCTGAAGTTTATTTGGAATGGGAGAAGAAGTTGGAATTGATCTTTGATTGCCATAACTAACCTGAAGAGAAAAAGGTAAAACTATCAGTGATAGAATTTACAGATTATGCAACAATACAATGGGATCAATTGGTGACAAATAGGAGGAGAAATCATGAGAGACCTATAGAAACCTAGGGTGAGTTTAAAGCTCTCATGAGAAGAAGGTTTATACATAGTCATTACTATAGAGACCTTTATAAAAAATACAGGGTCTTACTTAAGGTTCAAAGAGTGTAGAGGATTACCATAAAGAGATGGAGGTAGCTATGATTAGGGCTACTATTGAGAAAGATAGGGAGGCCATAATGGCTAGTTTTTTTAATGGATTAAATAGGGATATAGCCAATGTAGTTGAGTTACAGTATTATGTAGAGTTGGAGGACATGGTGCATATGACTATGAATGTGAAAAGGCAATTAAAAAGAAAAATGGTGGAAAAGAGTTCTTCAGGTTATAATGGTCCTTAGAAATTGAAGCGGGGCAATAATAATAGGAGTAATGTGACCGTTTCAAAGCGTAAAACTGAACCACTTAGGAGAAAAGAAAAGATAGCTAGCAAAAATCAACCCAAGTTTGATATCGAACCTTCTAGGAATAAAGATATCAAATGTTTTAAATTCTTGGGTTTGGGACACATTGCATCTCAATGCACATACAAATGGGCAATGGTTATGCATGATAATGGGAAAGTGGTTACTAAGGATGAGAGTGATAGTGATGACATGCCCAAGTTGGAGGATGCTAGTAATGGGTGATGGGGTAAAGTGTAGCGATCGAGAACTTTTAAATAATATAAAATTAGTTTTCTCGAAAAACGTGTCGCTAAACTTTAACCCTAATTTTAAAGANCGAGAACTTTTAAATAATATAAAATTAGTTTTCTCGAAAAACGTGTCGCTAAACTTTAACCCTAATTTTAAAGAGAAAGCGCGTTCGTCTAGCCGTTACAAAAATAAATTTAAATCTTTTCGATCAAGTCCAAATATCGAATAATTATTTTAGTATCAATTCCGATTTATTTTTATTTGGATCCAATTTTAATAATTTCAAGTCCAATATTTAGAGCCCAATATTTATAGTCCAATAATTATAGTCCAATTACCATAGGCCCAAATTAGAATAATCCCTAAAGCCCAAATTTTTGGCCAAATTGGATTCCTAGGGATTTGTGCCCTAAATTACTGTTCATATATCAGCTCATTCTCTCCTCTCCTCACACTCACGCAGCCAAACAAATTTGGTAAGGAAATCATCTTCCCCATAATTGATTTTTTTCAGTGGACTCACCATTGATGCTAGAACATCCATTTCTAGCATCAACAAGAGACTCACAAATTGCAAATCACTAACAGCATTCAGCACCAAACTCCACACTGTAAATCCCAGCCTCAACCCAATTCACCAAATCATCACCCAAATTCCAGCTGCACACACAAGTTGAAATCACCAAGCCAACTCCAGCCACCCCACGCCAACACCACCATCTCCAATCTCCAAACCAGTCACTGCCCAATCAGCACCAAGCACTCCAAAAACGAGACCTCAACTTCACTATCCAAAAATCACCTCAAAAACCGACTGCAAGCTTCGAGCAATACACCTCAAACCACCACCTCCACTGCTAACAACTCAAAACCGAAACCACCAAGCCAACCCTCCTAGCACTACCTCAGACCAACCACCTC
>CAIGRT010108256.1:0-19336 GCA_903798405.1 Fraxinus platypoda | reverse complement strand
TTTAATCACACATTTTATGAAATCTCGTAAAATATTAATAAAATCTCGATTTTAGGTGCACTTTGGGCTTACTTTATTGAATGGTTTGGTAGTGTTATCACTGTGCATTAATCAGCTTTGTTGATTGTCTACCCATTCTTTGTATGTTAGAGCTTGTTTGGCTACCCTTTTAATTACAAATAATTTATTAGTTGAATAAAAATTAAAAATAAAGAGTTTACTTTGTTTAAAACCAACCCCTATGCTTTAAACATTAAACTAAGCACTAGTTTGGTATTGATTTAAATCAGATTTTAATCTAAATCAAAGTCAAACAATCAATATTAACCACACATTTTTTGAGTCCCGCAACTTTTTAATCACAAATTTCAAAAACTTTTATCAAAATATACTTAAAATCTAATTTTGATCTCTACCAAACACGGGCTAAGGCCCCGTTCGAGAGGGATTAAAAGCCAATTAAAATTGAAAATATGACCGTTATTGGGTCCCACTCGTCTAATAAAAGTCAACAATAACGGCTATATTTTCGATTTTAATCCCTCCCATACAAGGCCTTATTATCATCAGATTTTAAGTTNGGCTAAGGCCCCGTTCGAGAGGGATTAAAAGCCAATTAAAATTGAAAATATGGCCGTTATTAGGTCTCACTCGTCTAATAAAAGTCAACAATAACGGCTATATTTTCAATTTTAATCCGATTTTAATCCCTCTCATACAAGGCCTAAATATGTTTTTTTTTCTTTTTCATAAGAAAATGGGATTATAAACTCATCGTTACATACCAGTTCATTAAAATATGTGGTTAAACTCTTTTGGAGTTGGTCGAGTTGGTGAAACAGGTGAATGCGGAGACCAAAGGTCACGAGTTCGAATCTCCATCAACACTTCCACGATCAAGTCTGTCGTATCAGGCTTGCTTAGTGTGGTTTACCTCTCTTGTGTAGTTTGCCGGCTATTGCACATGGAGTGAAGTTTACCTAGTGCGCACTCACATTGGTCGAGCCTCCACCCCTTCGAGATGGTTGAGGCTCCACCGGGAATAGCGGCTGCAGGTTCCTACGTCAACAAAAAAAAATGTGGTTAAACGTGAAATTTAATTTATTTATAAATTTTTTTAGAGCTGTTGCTCCTTACAGCTCCGATCGGATATTTTTCCCATACTATCGGGAATTTTTGTACTCTCCTCATCAAATAATTGAACATTGCTGGTACCCAGGGCCCACCAATTGAATATGCATAAAAAATTATACAGTACGTATACGGTATATCTTATCTTTCTCTCTCTTCTTTTGTCTACTCCCTACTTTGATTCTCTGCCATTAACGTCTGTTTCATAAACACACTCTCTCAAACTCATCTACGTGCTTTCCCTCTAGTCAAGTATTCAATCTTGAATTTTCTAATCTTTTTCTAGATTATTTCATAAGAAAATAAGTTCTTAAACCACATTTCCCATATTATCCCTGCAGTTTGCCTTTATAATTCATTCTTCTCCTTTAGCCACTAAAGATCCAAGCCAACAAAACATGGCTGTTGCAACTTCATCAACCATGTCTGTCCTTTTCCTTATCCTCTTCACTCTGTTCTTGGCAAAAACAAATGCATCAGACATGTCCATAATCTCGTACGATGAGAAAAACAACGTTAATGGTCCGATTTTGCGGTCTCACGACGAGATCATGTCGATGTACGAGGCATGGATAGTGAAGCACTCGAAATCATATAATGATTTGGGAGAGAAGGAGAAGAGTTTTCAGATTTTTAAGGATAATCTGAGGTATATAGACGAGCATAACGCTAAAGGTAACCAGACATACAAGCTAGGTCTGAACCGGTTTGCCGATCAGACCAACGAGGAGTACCGGAGCAAGTATTTAGGCAGGAAAAATGTCGCTAATCGGAGTTTTCCTAGAGTCAAAAGTAACCGGTACGATCCCAAGGAGGATGACAGTTTGCCGGACTCGTTCGACTGGAGGGAAAAAGGAGCAGTCAATCCGATCAAAGATCAAGGAAGCTGTGGTAAGCCCCTTTTTTTTTATCTACTTGAGCAAGCTCAGCTACTACTTAAAAACACTTTTTCAGAAACAATTAATATAAGTACTTCTGAGAGAATTGATTATTATTTTTAATTAACATAATTTTTTTTTTTTTTTTTAGTGTGAAAATTTTAATGTTTTTTTATTGTGGTATTAATTACAATATTTTACTAATTTATTAATAAATGCAATATTTTAGTTAATTAAATGTAATTTTTTTATTTAGTAATTTTAGTAGTTATATAAATTTATAATTAAATATTGTTCGAAATAAATTAATTTTTGAGAATTAAAAAATAAGTAAATAAAGAAAATTGTTCATTTGGAGCAATAATTGGTGTAACAGTGGGAGTTGACTTTGTAAAGTGGAGTGGAAGTTGCACTAATTTGATATGGGTGGGAGATTACCTAAAAGAGATGATTTTGAAGAAACCTTTGTTGGAATATCTGTCTGGGTGGTGTAGTTGATTATCAAGCTAGTCTCTCACACTGGAGTTTCCCCCAAAAAAAAATAAATAAATAAATAAATTTGTAGAGATACTTATTATTTGTAGAGTCATGGGTAGTTTTAGTATTTTTTTTGAGTATATAATGGATTTTGGAATAATTTTTCGTTCGATATAGAAAAGGGGGAAATTTATTGGAAGAAAAAGAAATTTATTGAAATCCTTTTACTTTTAAGTGTATTTACCATCCTCCATGTTTGAAATATTGAGTTTGTGTTTGTCTCCCATTATCGTAAAAGAAATGGAGTAATGAATAGTATTTTTTGAAGCATGAGTGGTTGAAATTTAAAGTAACGTTATTGGTTTGTGTGTAGAATATTTTATTTGGTCAATGTGTGGTGGAGAATCTTACTATAGCAAACAATGTTTTGGAATAATGAGAGACAAATAGGGCCTGAACATGATTGGACATATTACAAAATAAGAAAAGAAAATATAATGTAGAATTTTGAGACATCAAAATAAAATCTACAAATGATATGATAGTTTATGACTGCATAGACAATTAAGAATTTACCCAGTAATATTTTATTACAATAATTAATGATTTTGGACCAAGTTTTATTTATTAAGAAATTGTGGATTATAGCATAATCAAGATTGATAACCATGAACATGGGATTTGATCATATAGAAATGGGCAGGGAAGAGATATATTAATTAATGGTAATGGAAATGCAGGCAGTTGCTGGGCATTTTCAACTATTGCTTCTGTAGAAGGAATAAATCAGATAAAGACAGGTGAATTGCTGTCTTTATCGGAGCAAGAACTGGTCGACTGTGATAAATCATACGACGATGGTTGCAACGGAGGCCTTATGGACTACGGATTCGAGTTCATAATAAAAAATGGTGGCATTGACAGTGAAAAAGATTATCCTTATACGGGCTACGATGGCAGATGTGACCAATACAGGGTAGGTATTGATTGACACTGAAAAAGATTGTCACTATAATTTTGTCATAAAAAAAGTTGACTTTACCATATATTTGATTTGCTACTTTTGTTGTTCTGTCTATGCAGAAAAATGCCAAGGTTGTCTCCATTGATGGTTATGAAGACGTAACTCCATATAACGAAAAGGCACTACAGAAGGCCGTGGTAAATCAACCAGTGAGCATTGCCATGGAAGGTTCTGGGATCGGCTTCCAGTTATACGAATCGGTATACAAATTTCTCCTCTTGCAACTCGCATTCTGAATCAATCGTAGTTTATTTTTAAATATTTTCTATCGAATAAATTTGTCCAGGGCATATTCACTGGAAAGTGTGGCACTGCTTTAGACCACGGTGTGAATGTTGTAGGATATGGTACCGAAAATGGTCTTGATTATTGGATTGTTAGAAACTCATGGGGTGAATATTGGGGAGAAAAGGGCTACATCAGGATGCAGCGTAATGTGGCTGCCAAAACCGGTCTATGTGGATTAGCCGTAGAGCCGTCGTACCCAATCAAGACTGGTAAAAATCCGCCAAACCCCGGTCTATCTCCTCCATCTCCATCCAAGCCTGACAATGCTTGTGATGAGTTTTCTGTATGCCCTGAGAGCGATACTTGCTGCTGTCTCGAGGAATTACTTGGCTCGTGCTTTATATGGGGATGCTGCCCTCTCGAGGGTGCCACATGTTGTGAAGACAATTCCAGTTGCTGCCCCCATGCATACCCTGTGTGTCACATAAACTCAGGCACCTGTTCACTGGTAAGAAGTAAATTGAATCTCGACTATTGAGCTTGTTAATTAATTGATCACATATTCACTTTCTAACTCGTGATGCAGAGCAAGGGCAATCCCTTTGGAGTGAAGGCACTGAAGCGTGTTCGAGCAAAGCGAATTGGAGCTTCTCGCAGTACTGAGGGAAGAACGAGCAGCTCTTAAGGAAACATCGTAGATCTTAACCTGGTGGATGAGATAGGAAAGTGCTACACTACGAACTCTTTCCATACTACACCCGTTGGGTTGACAAGATCACAGCATGATGAAATCTATCTTTGTCTATATTTCTAGTACTTTGATTATGCAACAAAAACAGGGTTATTGTTTCTCCACTGCCCAGTTGTGTCTTTTAGTGTAAATTTCGTTTACACTCGATGTTGGTTGTTTAGTACATTTCTTATTCGCCTTTGTACTTCGTATTTGATAAATTGCATGACTTGATTTCCGTTAGTATCAGTCAGTTTGAATGAACACACTGGAATTTGGTTAGAGGCTGGGATTGTGATAATAAGGAAACAACCTTTTCACTTGCAGAAATATCCATGTACAACCTATGCAGCAGCCGTAAGCTGCAATAGAGGCCCATAATAACATATAAGACGAGGAAGTTGTAATATCAAACAGCAAAAAATATCAAATTTTCGTGAAACTTCTACAGGTAAAGCAGCATGGATAAATCCAATTTATCAGCATTTACAATGAACTAGAACCGAGCAGGACGTATCTGTCACAGGGCAGAGCAATACACAAAAGAAATTGCGGAACTACTGAACTTTCTTATCTATCACCTTGGAAAATAATACTGGTAGCTTTATCAGTAATGAACTAAATGACTCATGCCCACCCGTTGAATGCTTCAAGAATACTAATACAACACCCTTAAATCAACTTGTAAACCCTAAAGATAAAGTTGCCTTCTGAATGAATGTGCTAATTAAGCTGAAACCTTAAGGCCTGGAAGTGCTCACGTCATCAGTGGAAGCTGCCTTCTTCCCAGAGTAACGCTGGACAAAAAGACGAACATTTAAGTCTCTTTAAATTGATTATGTAAGAAATGCCAAACATAACAACAGATGCATTGAGAAAACTGTTCAATTCAAATACCTGCTTCCCAAAAGTGAATGGAACATATTTATATTTCATCATGTGCAGTATTTGCCTCTTCATTGTTGAGACGAACAGCACCAACCAGTAGAACAATAGAATTGGCCAAAACACAGGTACATCAAAGGCACTGAAGAAGGTCAGCACAAAGGCAAAGCAGAATGCCTTTGTAAGTGAATGCCTGACATCGGAAGTATCAAAATTAGACCATCTATTTCCAGCTCAAGATTAAAATTTTACTTGGGTTGGGATTAATGAAAGAAAGTAGCAAATAATAGCTATAGAAGGGAACATATAATCTCGCCAAAATCTTTCAAATTAAAAAAATGTAAGAGACGAAGCTTATTTTTCATGTTGACAAACCATCAAATGGTAAATAGACTTGTAACTCTTTGACAAAGTCACTTCTCCGGATTAATAAATAAATAAAATAAAATGACAGATATTCCAATAATGTCGTTGTAATTAAAGATAATATTATCAAATCAGTAAAAAACTCTAATGGGGATGTGTTTGACTCCAAAGATGCCGATGACTATTATACCTTAAAATAGGGTACACAGTTAAGGGCCCAGAAGGTGTTCAGCATAACACCAAGGCAGTAAGCTCAACAGAGCTAGATCAGCTCAAAAGATGTTGGCTTGGCGCTAGTATACTTTGCAGTTGTGTTAAGACAATATCATGTGAAGCATTCATGCTAAGTTGGATAAGTCCTGAGGATGATAGGAAATCTCATTTGGAGTTCCAAGATGGTTTAACAAGCATGATCAACGGGGACGTATGTCCTCTCCCCTAACTCCTCCTATTAGTATTTAGTAACCCCAAAAGGCTATTTACTTGGGGAGTTAACACACTCTTAAATTGTAAACGCACGCAAAAAACTCCACTACATGTTCTTATACTCTAATAGAGGATACCACAGTCTCACTTGATTGTCTGAATCGAATTGACCGCCTTTCATCATCTGAAAGCTGAGCAGACTAATCGCATCTGTTATGCACGTATCATAATGAGGAAGGAGAAGAACGGTCTCTCCACCGTCCTGCCACACTTGACGTTGACGAGGAAATGCCTGACATTTACGATGTCAACAATATATATTTTGATTGTTGAGCACAGAATTTTATAATAGCAGATAGTTCATTCCAGACATTAACCTTCGATAGAGATGGTTGAGACACTGGCCAACTCTAGGTGGCAATCAAATGGCTTGTAAGACAACATCGCCAAATCAATGGGACATTGGAAGCAATTTTTCTCATCATATGGAAATTAAAAATCGGAAAGAGGGCGAAGTGTACTAGCAAGATTTCTCTTTCAATTTAACACCAAATTTCCAGGAAAATGATCACACGCTAATTCTGCTATGGGAATTCCATAAAAACCAATCACGATCCACCTAATGACCTATTTTGCCAGGTAGCACGCATCAAGAGTAGTGCAACGCACATGCACCAGAAACAGTAAGGCACTGCAAGCTTATCTTTGAGGGTGCCAGGAAATCCGAACAGTTTTAAAAAGAATCAAGTGAAAATAATATGATTTAATCTCCTTGACACGAACTAAGTTTGCACCTCCTAAACAATATCACTGTATTCAAAATTTTATCTGGATAGATCTGTTCACATGCTCTTTCCAATTAAATATTAACAAGGATACTACCACCTGCAAGTCCATAGGCATCTATGTCAGTAGCCTCACTTGGAGAAGTATATGCTAAGGTTAGACAACACAACAAGTACTAAGCATAAAAAAATGCTAACTTAAGTACCCTAGCCTAAAATATATTCATGCTTATGCAAGTTGAATAATATCTTTTACAAAAAATAGTGGTGTACATTAATAAATATAACATCAACACTTGTTATCTACAAATCAAAAAGTCGGATGTCAACAAGTCATGAAATCCTTTCCGAATGATGTAGTATTAATAATATCCCAGCCCTATGGAGCGTACACTGTACATTCAGCAAAAAAATAATCTGACTACAATGTATTAAGACTTGAATTCATCAAAGTGATGGATTAGTAATAGGAAGCAGTACCTAACAGGGAACTAGGAACTTAGTGTGTCCAAGTGAAAAAAACTCATAAAATCACAAGTAATTTGATTTGATAGAACGAAGACTGAATGTGTCTGGATAAATTAGAAGATGAGAGAAAAAGTACAAATCCAGATTATCACATCTAGGACGTGAGCGCCCCAAAAGGATGCTTACAATGACATGGCTGCGCATGAAATGGAGCAACTCCCCAAGTTTCCCTTCTTATTTTTTCTTTTCTAGCATCCATTCACTCTGTCACTAGAACTGTTCTATTCATAAAATGAAAGAAGTTAGCGCGGAATGCATGTTAAAGATCCACAGTTTTATTCACTTTTCACTCAGTAGCATGTGTAGAACACTACATGAGATTATCACCCTGGAAAACTATGAAAGAGCAAAAGGACCCTATTGTAGACGAACTGTGGAGCTTAGTCAAATTTCTTCTCCCTTCCTCTCTTCCACTACAGTGTGTCATGTTTCTCTCCCTCTGCACCATAAGATCTCTACTCCATTTCCTGATCATCTTAAAAACATGCTCTTACCAATTATTTGGGTGCAAAGAGTTTGGGTCACAGACTCACAAATAATGGTACCAAAAACAGTTAGCCAGAAGAAATGGATATATGAAGCTAACCTCCCTTGGTTAGATAATAAGCTTTCTTAAAAGCAAAACTAGCAGACTTCATGCCATTTACACAAATTTGAGCCACAAAACGCTTTAAATACTCCCATAGTTCACTTAGATTTCAAGAACACTAATTCAACATCAAGCTTCAGGATCACTGTGTTCAAATATGAAACGTTTCATTTTAAAACTAAAAATACAAACCTACAGGTAAAATTGAAATATCAAGAACACACAAATTTACCTATCGCCCATCATATGCTCAAAAAATTCTTTTCTTTTTTCCTTTTTATCTCTTTGGTTGGAGGGTGGGGACCTTAAACGTTCAAATCACACGAGAAATTCATAATCATAGAAATCATTAACAGAAACGAAAAAACGATCAATTTCTCACGATTCTACTATTCCATTATAACCATATAAACACGTGAACAATTAAATCCCAACCTAACCAGTCTAAATCTTAAATAGATCAAGAAAGACACCTTACCAGAACTTAAACTCGGGGAGGCGACGGACAAAGGGGCGGAACTCGTCGGAGCCCCGGGTTGGGAGGTTAGGTCCATCCCTAATATCCTGGATCTCAGGGTCGACATTCGGGGACAGGAATGCTATAAGCAGTTGAAGGATATAGATGCCGAGGCCGTACGTTATGATATAGTAACCCTGAACCATATACACGCGCAAGGCATAGATCAACGTGATAACCGACAGGAAGATCCAACGGTACATCACCAACGGCGTCGATTTGTCCAATAAATGCTGGTAGCGCCTCCACATGGCGTGGGTAAATCGTGTCACTGCGGAGGTAGGATTGTCGCCAGCGACGCCTGCTCCGCCACCCACATCCATGTTTTATTTTTTATCTTTTGTTACGTTTGCTGGTAAGAAGAAAGAAACTATTACAGAGAGTAAAAATGTCCCTCTCTCGTTCTGTATGGTTCGTCAATAGAACGAACGGTAGCCAGTTGATGATATGATTAGTGCTAATTGATGCAAACAGCACTAATTAAGTTACTAAAATTAATTTTAGTTACTCTCTCTTAAAGTTTTAGTATACTATACTTCTTCATACAAATATTTATGATGCATAACAAGTGCAAATTTCTAAAAATTCATTTTGTAATATGCAAATGAATAAATAATACACATGTTAAGAAGCTTTCACGAACTGCTCGTGACCGTCGAGGTCCCATGCCTCAAGCAACCTCCTCTCCTTGCTTAGGTCGACTAGCTCAAAATAAGCCATATATGCACGCTTATGGATAGAATGTTACACAATACCTAGGCTACATATAACACTATTAGTACACTTTTTGATAGTATAGATCATTACGCTTAGTTGTTGGCGACATTTTCGTACCATATGAGGAGGGGAATGTACTCGTGGCGTGACATTCTCCCCATTCAATCCACTAACGACCTCGTAACAATAAGTGAGTTTCACATTATCGCACAACTTTCTCATTGCAAGAATTTTCACAATTGTGGCCCATCCCTTGATGGATGGACAAACACATAGTACATATTCGGACATCTGCTTGCAATACATCTGTACATACAGTTTCCGACACTAACCTTCGCCATATGCCCCTCAAGTATTAGTTTATTGGATGGATGGCCTTTGTCACAGCACTACTGTGCATATCAAAGCATCAACACACGTCCATCATTGTGATTTCCTTTGCAATGTTCACCGCACTCCATGAAACAAACAACAAAGTACATAAGCTCGTTGGCACAATGCCTACCTTTATCATCTATCATACCGAAAGCTTTCTTCATTGGTTTTGCTTGCTTGTCGACTCATTTGGCCAATATGCCAAGGCCCCATAATCATTTTAGCAAGAATGCATGCCAGTGATCTCCAGTAACCGACAACGCTCATTCAAGCAAGCTTACTTTGCTACCAACTTTCGTGAACCAGCCGTGCAGTCCCCGAGGTCCAGCACCCAAGGCGGTCTTCTCCCTTGTTCGAAACAATCGGCACGCAAGCAAGCTTAAGGGTAGGATACCGCACAATACTTGCACATGTAACACCATCAATGAACTCTTTGATAATATAGTCCATACGTTTAGATGTTGATGACCTTGACATGTCACATGGGAAAGGGAATACACTCGTGACACTTCGCATGGATGCATTCAATTTTGCTTTCTTCATCGGTTTTGCTTGCTTGTCGACTCATTTGGCAAATATGCCAAGGTCCCAAAATCATTTTCGCAAGAATGCACGTCAGTGATCTCCAGTAACCAACAATGCACATTCAAGCAAGCTTGCTTTGCTACCAACTTTCGCGAACCACCCGTGCAGTCCCCGAGGTACAACACCCAAGGCGGTCTTCTCCCTTGCTCAAAATAATCGGCATGCAAGCAACCTTAAGGGTAGGATACCGCACAATACTTGCATATGTAACACTATCAATGAACTCTTCGATAATATAGACCATATGATTAGATGTTGATGACTTTGACATGTCACATGGAAAAGGGAATACGCTCGGTACGTGACACTTCGCATGGATGGATTCAATTTCACTTTCTTTGTACAAATATTTATGATGCATGACAAGTAAAAAATTCTAAAAAATATATATTTATACACATTTTAAGAATTCGACCATTTTCCGAGCGCCTCATAGTATTTCGGGACGTCCAAAGATTCTATCATTTCTCTATGATTTCTCTTGCACGGCCTCTTTTAACGGGTTTCGAAGATAAAGATCCATTATTGGATTGACTCAAACTGACCTAAGAAATCCATGAATGAACCATAAATTGTCTTCTTATGATTCATCAAATTAATTGCTTGACCAGCAATGTCTTGATCTTTAACTACCAGAGCATTAAAATTATTAAGCATCTTGCTAAATCTAGTACCGGACAGATGACTTGGACAATACGCCCCAGTTTTTTTTTTTAAAGATCGTCCTCCTCCAAATAATTAAGATGCAAACTCAAACGTAGAAAACAACGGATAACAATATATTTAAAGTTGAATCAAAATCTGTGACTTGAACCGACCTGAATCCAGTCGGGTTTTCGAGTTATTGATTTAAGTGACCAGTCCTACGAGCAAGTATATGCCTTAAATTGCTGTTGCAATTGTAGTATTCCTTTTTGAACCCATGAAACTCGACGTTATGTATTCAGCTTTGTTTGACAATCATTATTTTCAAACTCTTCTTTCTACGTACTCATTTTCAACTACACATTCACAAAATAAAATATTTTGCTCGTAAACTCAAAACTTTTCTGTACTTTTTAACCACACATTTTCCTAAAAATCACTATTCAAAACTCTTTTTCCTCGATTAATTGTTGTCAAACAGGGGCTCAACAACTTAGGAACTGTTGATTTAAACTATATCAATCTAAAGGGTATCTTTTTCCATACATGTTTAGTCGATCAAGTTTGTGAAAAAATCGTCAAATTCCTTGTCCCTGTTCCAAGTCAACTTGTAGCCTGCAAAATAATTGATGTGCTTGGTATGAATAAGTCTTAAAAAGCAGCTGTATTTTGGATTCACTTGACCGACGTTGAAAACTAAATTCAGATGAATGTAAAAGCTTACAAGAAGCTGCAAAACTATTAGATGTAGATCTATCGAGTTTTGAGATTTCGTTTAAAAAGATGAACCTTGTTAGAGGTAGAATAAATTTTCATACATCCGTTACGATTTACATGATTTCAGCGATTTAAGTTTCACTCTCGACTTCTTGCTTCATTTCTCTTTACCATGACGGTATATCCTTTTGTCTATGTAGTCATTGAATGAGTAGATAAAACAGCGTTGATAATACCAAACAATACAAGATCGTGTTCTCGTTTGGATGCACATGCCAACTTGTCAATATACAATCATTCTTTGACATTTTCATGAGACTATCAATCCGCAGGGAATACGATTTTCCTTCTTATTTTATGTTTTTCAAGGCAATTGATGACCGTGTCAGTTCAAAGTCAGCTCTCTTAACGCATGGAAGAGTAATTTCTTGCTTGCTTCCTTCCATTTGCTTACATAAAAGTAATGAATATTTCATCATTTTGACAAGCCCTTGAAGCTTGATCATCATGGTTGGAGCACCCATTTCTTTCTCCGGCAATCAATTGCAGCCACCGCCTGCTGGCCTCCAAGGTATGTATAGAATACTTAGATAAATCGCACTTACAAAAACATCAATTTATATGTGCAATTCAATGTATATCTCCTTTTTCACTCTAGGTATTAACACAGCTGAGAATTTGGACTCGTCGATATATGCTTCAGTACAACCTCAGCTGTATGCAACACCAAATGCAACAATTTCAACTCTTTTGCCATATAATGGATTGCCACCACAAGGTCAACCACCACCACCGGCTTGCACCCTCGCGCCACCTTACCAGACTACGGCTGCCCCTTATACTAACTTGACGACTCCAAACCCAGCATCAATGCCTCCTATTGCTACCTTCCCTCCTAATCCATCGATGTTATACCCCACACAATTACCTAATCCAGTTGCCTCGTCTCCATTTCCTCCAAATCCAACCAATCCCGCCCCTTATCCTCCGTCATCTGTTGCCCCCCCTCCTTTCCCGCCTTATTCAACTATCCCCAATAACTTGTATCCTCCATGTTCAGCTGCCCCGGTAAACTCTTATCCTCCAACTTCGGCTGCACCCGGAAATTCTTATCCTCCAAGTTCAATAGCACCATCTCCCTTTCCTCCTAGTTCAACAAATCCAAGTCCTTACCCTCCTAATTCAGCAGCCCCGTCGCCATTCCCCACATACCCTCCTAATCTGGCCCCCACCTACTCATCATCTCCTTTATCTTCTGCTCAATCGCCTGCGTATCCTCCCCAGTCATGTCCTCCCATGGGCTACCCTCCACAACCTAGCACATATAATCCTCAGGCTCCAAGTGGTTACCCTCAAGCAGGTACATGGTTATCTCAATTACATGTTGCTAAAACGATGCACGCATAGTACTAAGATTTTCTATAGAATACTGCCTTGATGCACATTTGCATGATTTAATTTGTAATGACTACTCTCTTGCAGGGCAGTCAAGTGGAACCTACCCACCACCATCTACTGATTACTATCAACAGGCACCTCCCCAAAGCGGAGTCTACCCACATCCCTGATCATCATTGCATGAGAATTTGAATTGAACTTCATGTTAAGTGTTTGTTGCTTAAGAGATTGAAAGTATTACATTTATGTATTATGTTTTCCCGAGATTAATAAAATAATTTTATAAATGTATATGTATTCTTCAGTAAACTGTGGCGAAAAAATCTAACAACATGGAGGTACTCCGCATGGATTCTTGCGAAAAGTCCTTTTTCTTAATTTTGTAATCGAACTCTTTCGCTCGTTCAAACTCAAAGTACCATCTTTTGCGTAGGAATTTCTTTTAGCTGCGAATTCTCAGTAGGTTTTCGTCTGTTTTTTCACTCGATGAAGAAACTTGGTCTTTGTCCCAGCTTGGAGAACTAATGGTGCATAACCTCATTTTTGTTATGAAATTCATTGGATATTATCAAGTTGAAGCTCTTATACAAATTTTGAGCGTGAGGAAGATTTTAAACCAATCTGTCCAGCACCTTTGCCATTCTTTAGATGAGAGCATCGTCACTTTCCATTTCTCGTGGCAACTCCTCACTTCCGTTGTTCTGCATTGCCTTATTCCCACTTTATGAAACTAGTCCTATTTATATGTAAAAATGCCTAACCAAAACGAAAAGTTACCAAAATCTTGCTCTCATCCACGTCTCTTTGTCTAATAGTGTTAGGTGTTTGTGGAAAGGTGAAGATGCACACTCATTTCTTAATCGGAAGATCCATGTAAGGGTAAAAGGTCAGTTATACAGAACAATTATTAGACCTTCTATGCTTTATATATTGATTGTTGGGCTGTTAAATGAAAAAATGTAATGCTCTCTTCCATCAAAGTGGTGTGTCTCAGCATAATGTGGTAGAAGGAATGGTTGACAAAATCTGATTAATATAGCTTCTTGTGGCTTCTAAAGAATTGGAATGTGTAATAAATGTAGTGATGAAGCTTTTATAATTTATGACCATAAACTTTCGTCCACCACTCATTTATATCTATTTATAATTTAAACCGTTTATAAACACTTCTCAAACATTCTTTACATACTGCGAAAATAGCTTAGTAGCACAGAAGAAGGTAGGATCAAGAAGCTAAAGATAAGACTCTCCTCGTAGTACAAGCCAAATAATAGAACACCTAGTAATTGACCTTAAAAGAACAATTGCTTCCAAAACAAACGCGTGACATCTAGCTATCTGGCTATCCCTCTCATTACCATATGATACAACAGTGAAACCCGCAGAGCTTAAATTGAACTCCAGAGGCCAAATAACAACTACTTTATCATCTCATATATCCACTCAGTTTGATTCCTCTGTTAGCAATTCATATAGCGTGCAGAAAAACAGGTCACACAACTGGATTATATTATACAAGGCTATCCTTGTACAAAGAAAATAGTCAAAAACAGCCCACAAAAAGATCACTGGTGAACAATTTGATCTTCACAACACATATAATCTCATTCCACAATCATACAATTCCATTTCATACAATTTCATTACATGGTCATATATGACACAATTGGGACTAAGAAAATGAAGTGCAGGAAACTAATTCATTTTGTTCTAATGATCAACATTCTGAAAGAATTAGAAACATGAAGGATTGACATCCAACAATTTGCTCATTGGCACCATGACATATTTCTGCAACCAAACTAAGGACAAGAATAAAGCTTGTGACAGCAAGTCGTAAACTTGATGCTTTAAAACATGTTAATCAGTTAAGGATAGTGCAAGTCTAGATATAAAGAGAGTGTTGGGGCATTTCCTCATTCCTATTCAAACTAAGGAAGCAATGTGATAAGTCCCCAATTATCACGTCAAGAGGCATCCCTTCATACAAATCAGACACACAAGCACACGGGGGAACTCTGTGACAACTCTCAATAATGGAGATTACGGGATGACATTCAACAGGGCAGAGAAATAAATATACAGAACTATAATGCAGAATAATGTGGACAGACCAACGGTGGAAGTTGCCCACCATCTCAAGTCCTTCCCAAATTATTCCGGGAACTGCCACCAAAGCTTGACCAACGCCTCAATTTGGAAGCCACCAAGCTCCTCCCCCTTAAAAGCCCTAGCCTCACCTTAAAAGACATTGGCATCCCGCTATTGCTTGATGCAGTATTAATACCCCTAGTTTGGTCATCTGTTTGTGGAATTCCAATACCATTAGCTTCTTGCTCACTAGCACAGGCATCTTGTATTTCTGGCTCCATGGCATCCAAATTCACAGCAAGAGAACTTCTACTTGCTCTCAACCAATCCGCTCCCTCAGAAGTCACCCCTATACACTTCTTAAACTTCACTTTCACCAAATTGGGACACCCACCAGCCAATGCTTCCATGCCATGGTCCGATACTGGACAACTCTTTATGCACAACTTCTTTAATGCAATACACTTTGCAGCTATGCACCACATCTCTGCATCCCCAACGGTATCACTCCCGCACAATGCTAATCTTTCCAAGTTCTGACAATGTGTGGCCAACTTCTCTAAACTCAACCTCGTGGGATTCACACCAATCAGAACCAGCTCTTGCAAACTAGGACAATGAGTTGCAACGGCAATTAATCCATCATCACTTATTCTATTTGTTTTCCATCCATCAATATGCAGTTTCCTTATCAGCTTGCATTTTTCCGCAACAGCCATAAGTCCAGCATTAGTACTAGCAGGGATTTTCACTAAATGCAATATTTCAAGATTCACACAATTCGAAATGGCTGAGAGCCCGAGATCACTGACCTGAAGCTTCTCTAGATGAAGCTCCACAAGCCCAGTAATTCGATGTGCTATCACTACCAACAAACTGTCCCAATCAGCAGGACATCCGAACAGCTTCAAACTCCTCAAGTTATTCGACCCAATAATCAAAGGCCCGAAACACTGCCCATCGTAAAGATCTTTCAAACAAATAACTTTCAAAGCTCCAGCAGCCTTTCCCGGTCCGATGGGCTCGGCCCCAACACCATCAGTGACACCAGACAATCGCTTCACCGATAATTCTTCCAGGGACTCACAATTATTGAGCAAGGCATTCATGCCTTTGGCCCCGAAACTGCAAAATCCACAGGAGAATCTGCGCAAACTATTACAATTTCGGGCAAAAGCGGCCATTCCATCTTCAGTTATCGCGCTACAGGCACGGAGCTTCAACCTGGTGAGATGCCTACACTTTAAAGAAATCAGAATCAACGAATCATCGCCTATGCTGACTGATTTACGGTCGCACTTCAGCGCGAGCTTAGTGACCGAATCGAAGCGCGAGAGCAATTTAGGGATAAAGGATGTATGTTCAGACTGAGCGTTCAACGACAAGCGGTGTCGGCTCTGGCCCTCGATTCTCAGCCACCGATGGCACACCAGGGACGATCGATTCCGGTCGCCGGAGGATAACGACTGGAAAATGCAGGCCAGGCATTCTTCTGGTAGGTTCAACGTGTAGTCATTCCCACTGATGGCGTCATCCGTGTCGGAAGTGATATCCTCTGGTTTATCGGAATCTGACGGCAACGGGGAGATCACAGCGGGTTTGACTGGTCTGGATCTGGATCTGGAAGATGATTGGCCCATCCGCGGCGGATGTAGGATTAAAACGTTGGGCCTGCGGCGGAGGATGAAGTTTTTCTCTCAGGTGGTTTCGTGTACTGTGCTTCCTATTATTGATTATTTGGGTTAAATTCGCGAATGATCTCTCAACTTTATGTTTAACGTATCATTGTTACTCAATTTAATTTTATTTCATCATATCACCCGACTTTATATTTAGTTTCAATCAACCCATCCAATAATTTTGTTTAACATAATTAAATTGAGTAGTCTATGTCATACTAAATATGAAGTTAGGTAGCTATTGGTAGATTTAATCCTGATTATTTTGAAATTGGAATTGATTCGGATTATGTAAAAAGGGTTGTGTTGGTTAGATAATTGGATTATACTTTCTTCATAAATATAATCAACTTATAGGGTAAATCGCAATTGATCCTAAACATTTGATTTCTATCAATTAAATCTCAAAATTTACATATGTCTGAGAGGTCCTTTTATGACGAAAATGTTAGTTTGACCGCCCCTATTTTGTGGGGATTAAATCTAATTTTTTAAGTATTAGCTTTCTAAAATGGATAGTATCTTGTATTTAAAGAATTTATTGAAAATACTCTAAATAGTAGAGATTGAGTGCAGCTAAACTTAAGCATGGCAACGAACCTAGCCGACTCATGATCCGAAACTCGCGGTTTGTGTGTGGCTTTAACAAGGCTTTTTTTTTTGGTCGAGGCCTAGCTCGGCCAAAATTTTAAGGCTCGGGCTTTATCGAGCTGGATCGAGACGAGACGGCACACGGGTTATTTAATTTTATTTTTTTAAAAACATACGTGAAATTCTAAAGTTTTTTAACAATGTAAATTTTGTACAATTTATACTTAGTTTGATACTAGTTTGATGTACGTGCAATGCACGGACTGTGTTATTTTTTAAAGTAACGTTAGTGTATCTTGCGGTAAGGATTGATGAAAGATATGTGCATTAGATTAGATGAGCAGAACAAACTTAATTTAATGAGGTAAATTTACATATAATGTTTTCAATACGAAGCATATGAAGAGCATGAGGAAATAAAATAAACTTTAACGCATACATAAAATAATTAGCAAACAAGAGCTAATTGTATGAAGAGACCTGAACAACATACCAGAATCCCGACCAGAGATGACACCTCGTGGATCTCCCTTGACAGAATATGAGATGGTTGACCTATAGATGAATTAGCTTATTTATGTTTTTCCAGTGTCAACTGTAATAACCAAATTGTGTGTGTGTGTGGAATGATTCGCGAGTAATTCATAAAAGACGAGCATATGACGATAATTGTGAAGTAGCTTAACAATTCATGAAGAAAAAAATTAAAAAAACTTCCCATGAACTAAATAAATCGGACCTCCACTTATACACTTCTCGTATTATCGGGAAAAATAATTATATCCAAAAGTAATGAGGAAAAAGAATAGTTACCTAAGAGATGACGAGAGTGCTTAAAGAATTTAGTGCACATCTCATTCAACAACACATGAACCTATTCAAAAACCAAACAACATTGAAACCAAAGTGAAACGGTGATCTCATTCAAATCCAACTTCCCAACATAAGTGACACAAAAAAGCAGAATAAAAAAGTCCTACAAATGAAAAATTATATAGTACGCCAAATGCAATCCAAATGTATAAACTAAAATCACAATGTAATTGCAAAGCAACCAACAAGAAATTAAAGAAACATACTATATGCTTCTAATAGCAAAAGATTCAAAAAGGAACTAAAAAACCAGGCAAGCTAATGGAGGACATATGTATGGTCGAAGTCAATGGCCAACTTGATCAGAGGATCGATGGATGCCCCTTGAGAGAGTACAACTGCCATAAGAAACGAAACTCTTTTTCCTGTTCATGATTGAGACAATTAGAATAAAATAGAATCGACATGATACCCGTCAATGTGAAAGCTAAACAAATGAACAATAAAAGGAATACATCTTCATAAGGAGGTGAAGAGAGTAGCCAAATGATGCAATTCATCAAAGGTTTGTCAAGAATTGTGATGGTCAGAAAATGTTCACATCCTGCAAATAAGTACAATCTATTGTTCATCTTTGCCAGTTAAAACTCAAACTATATCACGATCAATTACATGAACCATATTTCCAAGCTGGTGTCTATATTAATCAGCAAAAGCTTTTGGGATTGGCTGCACAACATATCATGTAATTTAAAAATCTAGCCTTGGCTAGGTTTTATGTAGCCTCGAGCTGGCCAGGCTGAGCCACGGGCCGTCTTTTGTCATCCTTATGTAAAAACGATTGGGGTAGGTATGCTACTATGCTCCAAGATTGGGGATCGATGGGGAAATATTGCCCAACATTAATTTAATGGTTACTGAAGTTTATATGAAACTTCAAGTCGGTCATTAAAGTTTTTCCCGACCCATTTAGTCACTAAAGTTTATAATCAATGGTTACTCGATTAACAAAAGTAATGTATAATTTGACGAGACATTCATGTTACATATTAAGCACCATTAATTTAATAATTTATATAAAATTATAAGTACAATAAACTAATAATGGTAAGTCATCTTCTTTTACGCCGTATCCATTTCTAATTTGTAACAATTGAGCCT
>CAIGRT010108213.1:0-11388 GCA_903798405.1 Fraxinus platypoda | reverse complement strand
ATTTTTGAATATTGATTTTGAAAAGTAGGATTTTGTATAATTTTCCCTTAACCAAATCTATACCGGCCCATCTGGGCCAAGAGAGATTATGACTCAATTTGTTGTGATGCTTGTATTAAAGTTAGGGGTGGCCCACCAGGCCCTTTGGTTTAGCCGTGAGTCAACTTAGCATATTGTTTGTTGCTGAACTTTGATACGCATCTAACTCATCATTGGACTTATACGAAGTTGGCTCCATCCATCACTTCTTAATCACCGTTTGAATGGCATCTGATGTGGCTAGACCGAATTCCCCGTGTTAATTGACGGTGTTATCTTCTTGCCATGTGGAGAAGCGTTGGCTGGAGAAACACGATTTAACATTGGATGAAATTGAAAACACAAACGCGAAGAGGAAATCACCAATTCCATCCCACCCAAATCTGATGATTTGCCCAATCTTTCTTTTCCAATTTCGAAAAGCCCCACAACGGGATAAAACTTAGATCAATTTAATTAAATTAGGCTTTGGCTAGAAAATAGAAATAGGAAAAATCATATTTTGAGTTTTGGCTAAATTAATTAGTTAGCAAATTTATTTAGAAAAATAAAATAATTTAACTTATTTAATAACGGTAAAATAAGAGATTTGGATAAAAATAAGGTCAATTTGATTAAGTTTGACTTGGATGAAAATTAGAAATAGTAAAATCATATTTTGGGTTTCGACTAAAAAAAAAAAAAAAAAATAAAATAATTTAACTTATTTAAAATAAAAAAAATTAAGGAGATTCAGTTCTTATTCAGTTCTGGATCTAAAATCGAACCAAACTCGTTGATTCTCGACTCAGATATCCATCGGGTATTTAACTTAAGAAGAACCGCTCGATTCGGTTCGGGTCCGGTTCAATTAGGGAGTTTTGTCCAGTCCTAAATTATTGTTTAGTTTTACCAAGATATTTAGATAAATTTTATATATTCTAAAAGAGTTTATTTTATTCAGATTGTAACTCTCCTTTTAAACACTGTAAATATGACTCAATTGTTATAACAAAATTAAACACTTAGTTTTGACTATCTCGATTTTTCTCTTATACTCTCTTCTTATTCTTGTCTTTTTTATATAGTTTTATAACACATTATCAGCATGAAGGTGCTTACACAAAATAGAGAGAAAAATTGAAATCAACAGTGTAGAAAAGTCACGGAATTTGGACAATCTGTACAGCTGTGATCACCGCTACAGACCGCTTCGTACTCTAGTCGTCGTAAACTTTGAATAGAAATCTCATAACTCATTGTTGTTCAAATTCGACGATTGAGATCAAGATCTAACGGTTCATTCGTAAAAAATCTGTACACGAATATAAGTGAATTTTGACTAGGCTACTAAGGTCTATAAATTACTTGAAGATTTCTACATCTATCAAATGTGAAAAGTACTCCAATTTAATTGCAGCCTTTTTGCTACAAGTTCATCCATTAAATTTTTTATCATATTATATATCAGTGTGTAAGATTATTTATAATAATGACGTTTATGCTTCTGAAGAACTAAACAAATACAGTGTTTATGTTCTCAAAAAAACAACTCACTTTATATAACTATTTCAGAAAAATATCATATTATTGTTCCTAAAGAAGTATAAAATATTTTGCACCAATATTTGACACATTATATTATGCCCCCGTTTGGTTCCAATTAAAATTTCAAGTCAAAGTCAACAATTAATTTTAATCACATTTTATGGGATCCACAATTTTTCAACCATACATTTCATCAACTTTTATTAAAATCTACTAAAAATCTGATTTTAATCTCTACCAACAGCCACTATTGGTATTGCATGACATATCTTGGATCAAATTTTAAGGGCATTTTGTTAATTTTATATCTTGGATAAAGTTATTGATCATCCACTTATGTTGTGTTATTTAGCCTATAATAAAATGATAATAAACAACATATGTTCACTCATTTCATAATAGGTATCCGTTATCGTGTTGAGCTTATCAAGACTTCCTGAAGGAGATATGTATAAATAATTGAAGCTAATTTGATTGTAGCTTGTCAAGACTTCCATTATCGTGTTTTGCAGATTTGATTGTAGGTTCCAGAAGACCTAATATTATGTTACTCAATTTATTTTAGTTAATCATGTGTGGGTATTCTGGAGGGTTTCCTTTTAGCATCTTATCCCTAACCACAACTCTCACGTCTTCCCATTGATGTGGAAATGAGTGCATAAGGTTATGCACTACCTCAATCTCATGATCTTTAGTCCTACATCCACAGCTGCAGTTCATCTCTCATAGTTGTCTTGAACGTGCTCGAAAAGCGAACGAGTCGAGTTTGTCACATAATTCTCATAGGACCAAATGATGGATCTTTGGTTCAATGCTGTTCTACAAGTTGCTGTCTTTCTAGCAGTCTGATAAGTTATAGTCATATTTGTAACATAAGTGTCCAATTATGTTTGATATTTTATTTTTTTTGTTAGTGATACATTATATGTTATGCTCTTTTGATATTAATACAAAAGTTAATCATCATAACTCATTGAGTATTAAAACGAAATAATAACATGCAAAATGTATTTCATTGTAGACATTTCATTATAATCATTTCATGAATTCAAGCCTAACTGATTCCTAAATTATGCTCGAAAATAAAATGGAACATAACATTTTATTTTGTACCTTGAGTTCATTGGGCTGTAGTTGATTGATGAGTGTTAAGTACTATGGATCTTAATTTTTGTGAAAATGAAAGAAGCCATGATTATTTACAATGGCAGATGATTGTAAGATCAAAGGGTACCGTCATTCCATTCTTTTATTATTCACTCTTTCCCCATTGGATTCATTCTTTTCTTTTCTTAACATTATTGATATTCATTTATAATTAGATACGTACTTCCATTACATTATACTTACGGCTAAATAATCACTTATTTTTCAACCATTCAAATAAATCCCACTGTATATAAACTAGTGAGCACCAAAAAAATCGATACATGACTATTTCTCAAAAGACGTTGAAGTTTTCATGTAAAAAAAGAAAAAGAAAAAAAAAAAAAAACCAATTGAATGAGAAATTCAACTTCAGTCCATAGTCACATCTGTACATATGCATACATTATTCACGTATTTATGAATACATTATACATGTATATGAATTTTTACATCGAGTTCACACTTTTTATCACATAGTCAAGAAAATTTCAGTAATGAAAAATTTTGCATCATCTTTAAACTCATATATCTTAAGAAAATCCTTAATTATTAACAAACATTACGCAAAGTTAAGGCTAAACACAGATATTTATTGCACGTAACATTTAAAATATAGACGTTCAATATCAGTATCACATATTATTTTTATATAGTCCATACTATAATCACCATCCAAGTTTTAAAATCTGCCATTTAAATATTTTTTTTTTTTTTTAACGTTCTAACTATTCATCGTGAACAATGTGACTGTCACTATTCATCATGAACAGTGATCGTTCATTGTGAAGTGATGCACCGTTCAAAAATTGAACTTTAAAAACTCGAAGTGTTACCAAATTATTTATTTATTATTATTATATTTTTTTTCTAAGCAAAATATAACATGATCATTTAAATCCTTTTTTTGAGAAAATAAAGTTGATCATTGTAAAGGGAAACCAATAATTCAGCTTAACAATTAAAGGAGTGCTCACATTTAAAAATAAATAACATAATTCAAATGTCAATTTAAACGCAATATCAATAAAACACAAATGTCAAAATTACAAAGTAGTGTGCAATTTCTGAACTTATAAATATTACTTAAAATAAAATATAGTCCCGAACATGCTTAAAAATTTTACTTGGTAACCCATAAGCATCCATTCGTCCAATCTTTCACATGTCCAACACGACGTGTTCTAATTTGAAATATTTGTAAGGGTAAATATATTTTTAAAATAATCTGTAAGACTCGTGCAAAATTCCTATTCAATATAATATAAATATAAATCAAATATTTCATACAAGCCATTCTCATATTTGAAGCAACTGGTCGCAATAACAAATAACTCAAGGAATTTTTTTAGAATTTCCACGTACTCGAAGGATTTATATAATTAGAAGTGATGGTCTATCCCAAAGAATTTAACATAAAATCGACCCGAAGGTCTTAAGGCATTAAATGCAATTATAATATAATTATCATGGAGAAAATAATAACTGCACCTTATGTATCTTACCTTAAAAAATGGAAATCAGAAAATGTTAAGAAATTTGAAAAAATAAATTTATTTTGATTCAAATCTCCTCTAAACTGTCTTGACTGGGTGAATAGAAAAATATATAACATTGATAATTTGAGTGGCTAAAATGACCCTGTGTGTATGTGTAATTATAAGGTGAATGTAGCTAAGAAGTGGGTGAATGAAAGTAGCATAGTGGTTGAAAAAAATAATCTCACTCTCTCATAATTTACACATCCATACCACATCTATTTATCCACCAATCAATGCAAAAGTATTTGTAAGATGATATAATAATAAAAAAATAAATTTTATTTCAACCAAAATAACTTGACATGTCTCATTTAAAATAAGTTTTTTTTTAGTCCAATTTACGTAATTTAACATGATCTACAAAATACGGCTCATATTAATATACTTAATTATTTGGCCCATGTAATACTTGCGAAAAAAGGTTAAAAAATGCACAATTAAGAAAATATATATTTTTTAGAGAAACAAGTGGATTGTATATCATTTTAAATTATGGACTTTAATATATATTAAACATGATTAAGGAAGTTTTCTTCACCTTTGAGAATGATTTCCAAAATTAATTTGCAAAAGGTAAGGTTTTATCCCTTTCGATATCATCAATTTTGATACAACTACAAGTTCAGTTATCTCTTTTTCTTTTTACTTACTTATTGAGTAAAACATCCAATATATTTTTTTACGAAACAATCTAGAACAAGCTTTCTAAGTTTAATTTAATTAAAAGCATTCAATAGAAAGAGACAAGAATTGAATCGAGTGCAAACACACAATCAAATGAAAATATCACATAATCTTTTGATATGCAATTGCTACTTGTATTTGGAAAAATTCAGTAATTATGAAACTAAAATCTCTAAATTAACGTGAAATGAACCAACCTAATCACTTAGTCGTACACATAAATAATTCAGAAGGTCAAATTAACAAACACGTAATCAAGAGGGACTGTGAGAAAGAATTGTCTACACTTTATTAATTGAAAATCATGTTGTTGGAATTTGATGCCATTTGTGACATTTGGATTTCAACAATGGGGCAATGATGAAATGGGCTTGGCCCAATACTGCTGGAAATGTTTTTAAGTAAAACCATTGCCCAATAACTCATTGAAACCGGCCCAAGAAACTAGCCCACTTATCTTGCCACTTGTGTTGCTCTAGACCGTTGATTCCATGACTGATCAATGGCTGATTCTAATGGATATATATACCAGCTGAACCGTCTATTTGGAATGGATTTTGGTCATTTCAGTTTTCTCTTCTATGTCGGGAAGCTTCTGGGGTTTCCTGTTCTTCGTGATTTCGCTTTGCTCTTCTCGTTTATTTGTGATTCTTTGTGTATGATTAAAACCAATCTTAGTGGTTGTTGCCTTTGTGGTTCTTTGAGAGAGAGAGTATTTCTGGGTTGACTGTGGCTATGTGTCTTCGGTCTATTGAGTAGCTATAGTGGAAGTAGATTAGGAGTTTTGAGGTTTTCTTGTGGCTGTTTCAATGTACAGAAGGGTACAATGTATTCTGAGCCATATATTGTAGAAAGAACTGTATTCTTGTTGATTCAATCGTGTTCTATGTGAATTGCATTTTCTGCTTCCGTTGGTTAATCGCCTTACACGTCTTTGAGTTCCCATGGATACAAACCATCCAAAATAAAATCCATACAGAAAATAATGAAAAGGGAAAGAAAGGAAGCTTCACGGAGATGGTCGGTGCTGGTTCCCACGTTCAACGGAGTTACTATCGAGTTTTGCACTTTTTCTTCTTATCCTAGTTCTGAATAAATCTTGTGATCTAAGTTCTGATCCTGGAGTTCTGTAAATTTCAGTCTTCGAGTTATCCTGGAGTTTTGGAATTTGCATAGTTCTTCTGATCTTGGAGTCGTGTATATTACTGGAGCTCCAAGAATTTCAATCTTCTCTTTGTATAAAAAAATTTTTTTTTTTTGGAGGGATTTTCATCCTTTTGAACAAGGGAGACCAAGTCGAAATAAATTACACTGCTTCTTGATCATGTTCAAAGAGACTCCACTTATTTCATAATTACTGCTTTTTAGCTTTTTTTTTTTAATTCCTTTGCAAAGACTCCAATTATTTCCAATTAACTTTTTTATTGCCTTGCTCCATAATTCCTACAAAATGTAAAAGAAAACTAATAAAGAATAATAGTAAGAAAAATTGAATAAAATATTGAGAAAAATTAACATAAAACATTTCAAAATAAAACCCCATAAATATGGAATTTTGACTCACTATTTTTTCTCTTTCTTATTTTTCTCCATAAATTTATACTCTAAATATATTATTATTATTATTATTATTATTATTATTATTATTAAACCGGAATTAAACAAGTCAGATTTAATAATTAATATTAATCATAATTTCATGAAACCCACAATTTTTTAAACATGCATTTCATCAACTTCTATCAAAATTCACTTAAATTTTGATTTTAATCTCCCCTAAACTAGAGCTATACACCTCTAATCAAAGTATCCCAAATTTGAAGGGTATTTTTATATTTTTGAAATTCAAGTAACAATCCAAGAGGAAAAAAAAATCCAAGCGTCATTTTGCAAGCCCCTACCCTCTGAGAAAACCGTAGTTCGTATGTCTCCACCCCGTTGTCGTGTCCATAGATTCCATTGTCGTCTCAGCCTCTTTTTCACTTTACGGTTGTTAAAATTCAAAGCACACTTCAATTGGCGGGAGAGCCAATTTTATATTCAACTCGACAAAATGCAAAGAAATATTAAAGAGAATATAGCGAATACAATGTTAAATAGAAGCTCTTAAAATAGCGGATAACATTTATTCAAACAAGACTAATAAAAAGATAATAAGATGCGAGCAGTAAATGAATAGGAAATAATCAAACAAAAATTTCAAACCAATAAAAAAGAACCGTCAACAAGAACACCTGCCTAGTCCAAGTGCACACTAGAAGCAATCTTGATACAAGATTACTGAAGTTCTAGAAATGGCTCTCATCCCCATTCAAGAACTTGCACAATCAGTAAAGATCATAGTTATACAGAAAATACGGTTGTACATGTACATAATGATTTATATAATAGTTTACATACACAAGATGTGAAATACGATTGAGTCAGAATTTCTTCAACCAAAAAAAAAAAAACTTCTCCACTCTTTTTGACACCTCATCTGTATATAAACCATTATGTAACTCAATTATATACAAGTAGCATTATTCCAAAAAATAAGACATACCATGTATTCCACACCAACATGATACCTTCTCCAAAAATGCAGGAACGCAATGAAAAACAGTCTCAGAACAAGCGCCCCTTGATTCTAAATCACAATTCTCCCGTTTCTTGCAAAACCAAATAAGAGTTGGTTTGCTTTGACCATGAGATTTGGAATGCAACTATAAACGTACATGTCAATATGCAGTATCATATGAAGTCTAGAAGCTACACAAAAAGAAGAAATTCAACAGGGTCATATTAAATTGCTGTATAGCACACTATTTGACCCTTTTGGCATTCATGCCTGCATTGCTTCGCTGTAATACGTGCAGATCCTACATGCAATTCATAGATATACATAACATTAATGTTAATCAGCATGGTAGATCATGTGTATAGCTGCGATAAATTATGACAAGTCAAACATAAAAAACTTCGGAGGAAAAAGAAAGTTTACCACGAAGATTTTATTTATTTGGTCCAAATTTCACTAAGCTTTCAACACAAACTAGTACGAGAAAAAATTCCAAGAACAGAACAAACAGAAAAGAATATAGAATTCCTCTTCTTGAGGTGTCTGACAAGACTTGCACAGACCTTTCAAGATGTTCAACGGGCAGGACCAGAAACGAAACTGCAAAACACATGCACACACCAACTCAGTACCGTATAACTAGTGAAAGTTGAAACTTGAATCAAACAATTTCTAACCTGCTAGGCACAATTTGATTACCAAAAGAAATCGTTTAAGCGCCGACCACTCTACCATTTCCCCATGGGCCATGCCTAATGCAACTCAAAGAAAATAATCCTCACAGCCCATACCTAGCATTTGCTTAAAGTTCAGTAATCAATTGAAATTTCTCTGGAAGTTCGGTGACAAAGAATGAAATTTATACTCTCCGATACTATATGCACACACAGTAATGCAGAGAAAACAGATATGGATACTGGCAGCTTCAAAGGGTAGTTGATTTTTTTTATTATTATTATTTATTTTTTTTGCAAAATCATTGGCAAAAAAGAGAGCGGCAACCACCCTTTAGAAATTCCCACCTCTCTGTTTTGCCTCCCTCCAAGTTGGGGCATTTGAAGGAAACCCTAGTTGCCGCTCAACAAAGACCCCAATTCATGCTGAGGGCTGAGGGAAGGCAAGCCCAATAGATTTAAAGCATGTTTTTATACAAATAAACCTGATACCACCTTCCAAGTTTGGTCAGAAGATTATGGCTTATCCTTACAGAAAGTACTGAAACACAAGATTAAATTGGTGCCAAGGATCTGATGAACACGTCTCCCCTTTTCCCTCTCCTTCAAAGTAAATTATTGCCAATTTTTAGTGCAATACCAAGGAAGAAAAACCTGAGCCGATTGTCCACTTCTATAGCTCTATGCACTTGTTGATGACACCAAAACGTTTTGGCTTTAATTGGGCTAATACATGGCTTATGAGCAAACATGGCAAACTTATAAGCCATTCTTTTAGCCGGCAAACACATTTACATACTGAAAAATGATTCAATTAACAGCTGGCAAAAAAGGGCTGTTGAAAGGTTAATTTTGTGAAATCATTGGCAAAAAGAGAGGGCAACCACCCTTTAGAAATATCCCATCTCTCTTTTGTCCCATTCTTCAATTAGGTTTTTGCAAGGAAAGCTTAAGAGCATGTTTGGTAAAAGCTTATAAAGTTTACTTGTAAGCAAAAATAAACAAGTTTTAAACCTGTGTTAGGCTCAGATCTGATAATACAAGCATAGAGAACAAGACACCGCCATGGCTGCAAAAGCCCAGTTGCATATGCAAGAGAAAGACAGACCGCTGTCAATCTCCGTCCTTGCAAAGCCATCAAGTTTCGCCCCGCCAAGATACAGGTCTCATTTCCCCATGCCTGACCCAACTCAAAAGAAAATAATCCTCATAGCCAACACACAGTAATTAACTTAAACTTCAATGACCGCCGATGAAATTTACTCTTTCTCCGATTACATACACACACAGTAGCGCACAGAAAACAGGTATAGATACTTGAAGCATAAAAAGGCTGTTCATATTTTGCGAATGGTGAAATCATTGGCAAAAAGAGATGGTCAACCACCCTTTAGAAATTCTCATCTCTGTGTTTCGCCTCCTTCTCAGTTGGGACTTTTGAAGGAAACCGTAGTTGCTGCTCAACAAAGGCCCCAGTTTATGCTGAGGGCTGAGAGAAGGCAAGTAGGTTTAAAGCATGTTTTTACACAAATAAATCTGATACTACCTTCCAAGTTTGGATTAAAAAGTTGAGAAGAAATCACAGCAACGCGATTAATTGGTGGCAAGGGGGTGATCATCACGTCTCCCTTCTTCCTCTCCTTCACAGTAAATTGTTGCTGATTTTTAGCGCAATACCAAGGAAGAAAACCCTAAGCCTCTTGTCCCCTTCTATAACTCTATGCACAAGAGGATTGGCTCTTTATTGGGCTATACATAGCTTATGAGAGAATACCACAAAACTTACTTTTACTTGTAAGCCATTCTTTCTGCCGGGAAACAGTCACATACTGAACATATTCAGTGACAACTGCTGTGAAAAAGCAGTTCTTGGTAGGTTAATTTTGTGAAATCATGCGCAAAAAGAGAGGGCAACCACCCTTTAGAAATACCCCGTCTCTCTTTTGCATCGTTCTTGAGTTGGAAATTTTGTGAGGAAGACTCGGAGCATGTTTAGGAAAGCTTATAAAATTCACTTAAAAAGTGTTAGGCTCAGATCTGATAATACAAGCAAAGAGAGTGAGACAACACCATGGCTGCAAAAAGCCCAGTTGCAAATGCAAGAGAAAAGGAGAAGAGATCAATCTCCCACCTCGCAAAGCTATCGAGGTCTGCCCCGCCAAGATATGTGTCCCATTTCTCCATGCCTGATCCAACTCGAAAATAATCCTCACAGCCTACGCATAGTATTAGCAGCAGGGAATTTAAATTCTGCTTAAAGTAAAGTAACCGCTGATGAAATTTACTCCTTTCTCCGATTATATCCGCACACAACAACACGGCGGAAACAGATATAGTTACTGGAAGCATAAAAGGATTGTTGATGTTTTGTGCATGATTGAAATCAATGGCAAAAAGGGATGCGCAACCACCCATTACAAATTCCATCTTTCAGTTTTCGCCTCCAGAGTTGGGACTTTTGAAGGAAACCATAGTTGCTACTGAACAATCACCCCAATTTAGGTTGAGGCTGAGGGAAGGCGAGCCCAATAGATTTAAAGCATTTTTTACATAAATAAATCTGATATTACCTTCCAAGTTTGGTGATGAAGAAGTTGAGTAGAAATCACTGCAACGCACGATAAATTGGTGGCAAGGGGGTGATGAACAGTGAACACTTCTCCCTTTTTCCCTCTCCTTCACAGTAAATTGTCGCCAATTTTGGAAGAAAAAGAAATATTCTAAGGAGCTCGAAGACGAAAATGGCAATAAGGCTGTACGGAAATTAGATTGAGGTTGTGTTGAAATTAAATTATTCACAACAATCAGATCGAATGCGAAATTAACATATAGGCCCATTTTTACACAAATCAATCTGATACTACCTTCCAAGTTNTCTAAGGAGCTCGAAGACGAAAATGGCAATAAGGCTGTACGGAAATTAGATTGAGGTTGTGTTGAAATTAAATTATTCACAACAATCAGATCGAATGCGAAATTAACATATAGGCCCATTTTTACACAAATCAATCTGATACTACCTTCCAAGTTCGATGATGAAGAAGTTGAGTAGGAATCAGTGCAGCACAAGATAAATTGGCGGCAAGGAGGTGATGAACACTACTCCCCTTTGCCCTCTCCTTCACAGTACATGGCTTATGAGCAAACACCACAAAATGAGCTCTGTCGGACTTTAATTTCTACTCATAGTTGTTGATATAGGACGGATTTGGAGATT
>CAIGRT010108184.1:0-16978 GCA_903798405.1 Fraxinus platypoda | reverse complement strand
CTCATATTTTAATGAGATGTGCTACAAGTACATCGGGGTGTACATAAGGGTGTCCATAATGGACACCCGGCACCTCTCCATTGGATGAAGTTCAGGTGGGGTCGGCACTTCATCCAATGGGGAGGTGCCGAGTGTCCATTATGGACACCCTTATGTACACCCCGATGTACAAGTAGCATTTTCCTTTTAATTTTTGTGGGTGGTTTTGAGGTGAGGGGTGGAGGGTGGGTAAAGATTTCGAGAAAGTCTGATAGTATTTTAAAGGTTTGAGGCTTCAGCTACAATTATCCCAAAAATTATGAATCTTATAAAATGGTTTGTTGAAAATTATTTTCAAAACCCCCTTTCAAACAAGCTCTTAGCTGTATTAGTGAAATTGAGCAGAAATAGAAAAATAGTTAATCGTTTTAAAATAGTATTTTGTTGGAAAATTCGTGTTTGAAAAATAAGAAAAAATTTCGAGTTTGTGTGTAATATTATTTTATTGAAAATGTGCAGTTGAAAATGAGAGGCAGACAAATATATTTTGAAAATAATGGATACCAAATAAGGGCTTAATGTCTTTTATTATGGTAGTTAATGATTACATTAAATAGATTTGATAAACCTTTTATCACCAAAGAGTAATGTTATTTATTATTATGATGATAAATATCGGTGATGTGACAATTTAGGTGAAATAATTGAATATGATAGTTCAATTTTCATGAGAAAATGAGTGATTGAACTGTCATATCTCATTATTTTACCTAAATTGTCAAATCACCACTGTTCCGTTATTATAATAATGAATAGCATTATTCATCACAAAATAACCTTTTCCCCCTTTTATTAAGATTCGAGAAGAAAATATTGAAATTGTTTTCATGTAGTGGATTAAATTTCCACACGTCGAGAAGGTTTTTCTATGCGAGTACTATTTTCGAGCATTAAAATATTCTATCATTTTTTAATAAAAGATATTATAAAATAAAACAACGGTTATCACGCTAATTATAGGATGGAGAACACAAAACCTTTCTTTCTTCATCGTCAATCCATGTAGTCAAAAATGAAGTGAGTATACCACATGAAACATGATTCCGAGTCTAATACATTTATAGCATAATCATGTATGAGATTTAACATTATATTTTTGAATTATTTCAAAACACTTTTTAAACACATATTTAGGATCCATTTTGCAGGACTTTTGAAAAATAAAAAAGTTATTTTTAAATTTATTTTTTTTGAAAATATTTTCTCTGGCTAGAAGTATTTTTAGAGAAAGTTGACATGAGATAATTTTATTATGAAACTCTTCTAAAATAAGCAGAAGTTTTGTCAAACGGACTTTTATTATAATATAAAATGAATGCTAATATCGAAAAAAGAAAAGAAGTATAAAATAAATAAGTACTATTTAGCCATTGTTTGAGCACCATTATTTGAAAAAAAAAATGATTTTCGAATTGTGCTTTTTGAAGAAAATATGGTTAAAAATTAAGGAGAATTTTTGAATTTATGTGTAATATTATTTTGTTGAGAGAATATATAATTGATAAGAGGAGAGAGAAAAATAAATTAAAATTTAATGGGACCAAACATGAGCTTAAATAAAGCCCTTGTTTGAGCCCCATAAAAATGCATTATTAAATGGTGATTTGATCCCATTACAATCTCACATTCTTTAATTAAATAATATTACATGTAAATTTAAAACTTTTGCTTATTTTTTAACCATACATTATTCATCATAACACTATTGCAAAATACATTTTTTTTGCAAAAATAAAAAAATGACTCGAACAAGCCCTAACTCTTGTGTGGATTTTTTGTTGTCATGAATAATTGTAGTACAAAACCCAAAAAGGATCTTAAGTGATTTTTGTGTTTTCAAGTACATATTACCACTATAAAGAAATTAATTTTATCAAAGACTTCAAGAATAAGTTTCCCAAACAACAAGAAACTTTCATCAAAGCATTCAATAAATATCATAGTCATACGTTTAACTTATAATCAACGCATTTGATTAAGCAATTAAGTAAATTTTTAACATTCGAAAGTAAATTGAAGTTACTTTTAAGTCACTAAATACAATGTATTTTATCAATAATTTATATTAATTCATTTTCCTTAGGCCCTCTTTGGTCCACATTATTTTTTTTATTCTTATTCTTCTATTCATTTTCAACGACACATTCTTCAATAAAATAATATTTTCCTTTACATCAATAATTTTTCCTTCTTTTTCAACTACATATTCTTCATTACATCAACAGTAAAAATACATTTTTACCTTCAAAATGTTCACCAAACGGAGGCTTAATCTTCATTATCATTGCTGTCAGTGGTGGTGTATAATTAATAAGGAAGACGGAGATTCATTGACCGACTGACTGCGACTGGTTTAATAAGTAACCGGTAAAGGAATAGCGCACATCACGCCACGCATTTCTAGAACAAAGAATAGAAATTCCAAAGTGGCATTTAGGGTGAAATACACAAACGCCGCAAACTCAGCCACTCTCTCTCACTTCCCTCCGGAGAAAAAGTGGAATTGGGAAACTCTCTCCGTGTTTGTGTGCATTTGTGGAAATTCTTTATATTCTTTTATGTGAAAAGGCGAAGTTTTTTGAGAGTAGAGTTGTTTTTGTGTGTGTGAAAACTGAAAACTACACCATACAGTATACTTATTTGTTTTGCGGTCTGAATCAGTAATGGAGTCGTTGCATTGGATTTGCATTGCTCTGTTTTTCGGTCTCTGTTTTGGTGCCGACCCATTTGCCAACTATGAGTTGGAACTCTCTTATATTACTTCTTCCCCACTCGGAGTTCCTCAGCAGGTCTTTTTTTTTTTCCTATCTGAATATGATTTTTACTGTTATAATTTTTCCTTTTGTTATGGGTTGTGTTTAGTTTGATCTTTTGAAAAGTGGTGAAATCAGGATTTTATTTTGTGCGTTTATACGATTTCCATTGCTTCTTTTGTTGGGTTCTTGCTTTCTACCAACTTCTATGTTCTATTCATTTTTTGGGTGTACTTCTAACAAGAAAGTCAAATCTGCTCTGTTTCCATTTCTCTCTGTACTATTGTATTTGTAGCACAGATCAACCAAATTATGCTTCGATGCTTTTGTTATTTGTTTTTGTCCTTTCAATTTTCATGAAGCTTTTAAAAATATTAATCAAGTTTTAGTCAAATTCAATTTTCCTGCAATCTAGTTAATATCTATACTTGTTATTGAATAGATAAAATTGGATTATTTCCCTAATAATTCATTGGAAAAAATTATAAATTATTTATAAATGGTTAAACTTTATTTTCAACCACATGTCCGCCACTCATTTTTATCTATTTATAAATTAAACCATTTATAAATTCTTTCCAAACTGAGGCTAATCATATTTGTAATTTCATTTTGCTTTTCTTGAGGTTTTAGTTTTTAGCAGAGTCATAAGTTAATCCGTCCTTCATTGTAATTTTCAGGTCATAGCTGTTAATGGGAAGTTTCCAGGTCCGGTTATCAACGTTACAACGAATTACAATGTCATCATAAATGTTAAGAACAAATTGGACGAAAATATTTTAATGACATGGTATGTTCATGTAGAGGATAAAATGTTTTCTACCTGATATTTGCAGGACTGTATTCTGATCATTTTTAAACTTTTTTGGGATTGAATTGTCGTGATTTGATAGGTCGGGGATCCAGATGCGTCGGTCGTCATGGCAAGACGGGGTTCTGGGCACAAATTGCCCCATCCCTCCGAAGTGGAACTGGACCTACCAGTTTCAGGTCAAGGATCAGATTGGTAGTTTCTTTTACTTCCCATCACTGAACATGCAGAGAGCATCCGGTGGATTCGGCCCATTTATCATCATGAATCGTGATATTATACCAATTCCTTTTAGTATGCCTGATGGGGATATAGTCATCATGATTGGCGATTGGTATACTCGCAACCATACGGTAGGTACTCATGGGGGATCACTGTCTTAATGCTGATTTTGTTTGCTTCGTCAACATCTAATGCTTGTAATGTTTTAAACATTAGGCTCTTCGGAAGGCCCTTGACGGTGGGAAAGCTTTGGGAATGCCAGATGGAGTTCTTATCAATGGGAAAGGACCATACAGATACAACAACACGTTTGTTCCAGATGGCATTGATTATGAGACCATTAATGCTGATCCAGGTTAAATTCTTAGATATTGCTGTGCATTCAAGTATACTGGGAGTTGTTTCTTTCTGTCTGTTCTCTCTGTGCTGTATTAACTGTCTACTGAATGTCTGAATCTGTGAATTTTCACATATAACTTGGATTAAAATTTGATTTTTTCTCCATCCTTTTCAAGTTCACCGTAGATTGCTTCACTGTGATCTTTCTTAACCAGCTGAGCAAACATGGATTTATGAATTTTTAAATCTAATCTCTAGTTTAACGACGTTGTGATGTCCGATTATTTAATACTTCGCTTGGTGATTTCTGTGGTGTGTTCAGAACATACCTCTCAATGTACCCTTCACCCTCTTTTAAGTAACTTTTGTGGTGGTGACTGTCAATTTGTGGTTCTAGAAAAGAGCATTTTTTGGGTTGCCTGACCTGATAACATTACAATCAGGTATAAATAATTGTATATTTCTCTGCATTTTTAATTCCTGTGGTCTTAATTGCCAGAACTGGAAAATTGCAGGCAAAACTTACCGTATACGGGTGCACAATGTTGGAATCTCCACTTGTTTGAATTTTCGGATTCAGAACCATAATTTGCTTTTGGCGGAAACTGAGGGTTATTACACCTCGCAACAGAACTATACTAGCTTGGATATCCATGTTGGGCAGTCATACTCGTTTTTGGTGACCATGGATCAGAATGCAAGTAGTGACTATTACATTGTGGCGAGTGCAAGGTTTGTAAATCAGTCTCTCTGGCAAAGAGTCACTGGTGTTGCTGTTTTGCACTATTCCAACTCAAAAGGAAAGGCAGCTGGTCCTCTCCCAGACCCTCCAAATGATGTTTACGACACGTCATATTCTCTGAATCAGGCAATGTCCATCAGGTGTGTATAGTTTTCTTGACCTTCCTTTATGCATATCAAATTTGTAATATCTTAGTTGAAATGTACATGATGTTGAAATTGCTGATTTGGTACAATGCTAGATAATAGATATTAGTTGATTTAAGCAATATATTATATTGCTGCAATTATCAGGACAAATATTAAGAGAGAGATTATAAGATTTAATTGGTAAGGTGGATTTGATAGTACAAGACAATATTAAAAAAAAAAAAAAACAAGTTAAGGTTTTTGCAACACAATTTACCACGACTTTCTTATCCTGGTTTGTCATCATAAATCTATCCTAATTAACGTGTTTTTATTATGCAAATTGATCAGGCAAAATGTATCTGCCAGTGGAGCTCGTCCTAATCCACAGGGTTCCTTCCATTATGGTTCAATCAACATTACCGATGTTTATGTGCTCCAGAGTCTACCACCTACAACTATTGATGGGAAGCTCCGAGCTTCATTCAATGGGATTTCATTTGTCAATCCCGACACACCAATACGGCTCGCAGATGTCTACAAAGTGAAAGGTGCTTACAAGCTTGACTTTCCAACTAAGCCACAGGACAGGCCACCCAGGATAGATAGATCTATTATTAACGCTACGTACAAGGGTTTCATTGAGATCATTTTGCAGAATAATGACAGTGTCGTTCAGAGCTTCCACATGGATGGTTATTCGTTCTTTGTGGTCGGGTATAGTCTGCACCTTAAATAGAATTTGCATGTAGTGTATGGGGTCTCATTTGTGTTAATAATAATCATTGCTAAATTAATACTTCACAGGATGGGTTACGGTATATGGACCGAGAACAACAGAGGATCATACAACAGGTGGGATGCAATATCTCGCTCTACTGTTCAGGTAGGTGCACGATTCTCTTATTAATATTTTATTTTTTCCTTGTAACTTATACGATATTATAATCTTGTTCCTAACTTGTGTTTTCCGGTCACAGGTTTTTGCGGGAGGATGGACCGCAGTCTATGCATCTCTTGACAATGTTGGCGTCTGGAATTTAAGAGCAGATAATCTCGACCGATGGTATCTTGGCCAGGTTTGTATGTACTCTTAAGTCAATCCTGAAGATACAAGCAACAAAACAGAGTTGCCTGTGCCTGATAATGCTCTCTATTGTGGTGCACTTAACAGCAAGCAAAAGTATTGCTCCATAACTTTCCTCACCCAACTGCCCCTTTCCCGTCTTTTTCTCTCTCTTATACTGAAGTACTGTTACACCTTTGTTACTTGCAGGCCTCAGAAAACTTCGTCAGCAGCCATTATACATGGTTGCTCAAAGCTATACTTTGCCCTGCTCGCAGTACTACTTTCTGCTGCAATTTCCATCTTATGATGAACCTTACTTCCGGTTGGTGGCGACTATAGGAATTAGAGCAAATATTTAATGTGTAATGAAAAGATAGAAGAATTCACCGTGTTGTGGGGAAGTTTGGGGAGGATACTGGATCAGTTTTTTCATCTCTTTGAACATTTGCTATACAGTTTCGTGTAGGGCCAGTTTAACACGTCTTCAAACCTTAACAACGTTTGTTTGATCATCGTAAATTATTCTTTATGCATCTGAGTTGATCGCTACATTTTGCCAATTGTTACTCATTTATGATGCTGTCTTTTGCTTAACTGTAATGTAATTTTCTTTCATGACCTCGTTTCTTAAGTTTGTTTGACTATGTCATAGAACTTAGTATGGAACAACACTAAACGTGAGGAATTGGACCTCCAAATTGCATCGAATCCTCCATCCCTTTAAAAACTTGGATATCTTCAGTCGGATTATCTAGTTTGCTTTAAAAGATGAGGAATGGGGTCTCCAAATTGCATTGGTCCTCCATCCCCATAAAAGCTTGGCTGGTTTCCAGCTTGATTATCCAATTCGCTCTAAAAGAAAGGCATGGTTACGAGGTAATACACTAGAAAAAATAGATAGAATAAAGATTGTTTTCTTGAACNCAGCTTGATTATCCAATTCGCTCTAAAAGAAAGGCATGGTTACGAGGTAATACACTAGAAAAAATAGATAGAATAAAGATTGTTTTCTTGAACAACTTTCTGTTTAATCTATCTATTTTTATCATAGAATGATTATTCGATCATACAGGTAATAGACAGTTCCCAAAATAATTGTATCGTTGATTATTCAATCATACAGGTAATAGATAGTTAAACAAGAATGCATTGAAGGGTTTGAATCTCAACTATAACAATTGTATCGTTGATTTTAAAATTTTCACACAATATTCAATTGGTTTTGTTGACGTTGAAATTTGTATGAACAAATAGTCAAGCCAACTTAATGGAAAATAAAGTTCTTATTAATGGGAAAGGATCACGATATTTCTGTATTACAACAACAATCAAGGTTGTGTTCCATTCAATATAGGAGATATTTGAAATATGATTTAAAGATATTAAGAGATATTGTAATGCCTCCAAAGGAGCTGTTCTCCCCCTCCCTTTTGGCTTGCATCCCCTATTTATAGTAAGAAATATGCATGTATCCGACCTCCCACGTCTTGTCAGTCGTAAGTCCGAGCTGAAGAAGTACATTTGTTGCCCCAATTGGATTGGTAAACAAACTCGAAATATCAGGTCATCATGAATTAATCCTACAGGTGGCCCCGAGTAATTAATGAATTACATAGGGAAGAGAGTTTAATCACTTGATTGGTAGATTCTGCAGATGCTGACGCCAGAACTTTACATATGCTCTCAACTGATTGGATATTGATATATTTCGTCAGCGATCTTTAATCATCATGTTTCTTCGAATCTCGATAAACTATATAAACTTCTCATACAAGCGACAATAGTTGACCTCGGATCACAATTACCGAACCGACCTCACATTAAGACCTATTTTGCTCCCACAGTAATCCGAACTCAACCGACCTCGGAGGTCGGACATCAACAGTTATTCCCCAGGTCGTAGGTTCTTTCCCCATGAAGCTATAAATGAAAGCCGTTAAATCATTTTTTATTTGAACGGTTTGGATTTTGTCATTTAACATTCCTCCCTTTAAATAACATTTCCCTTCTTCATTTCTCACTTTTGCACATCAAATCTCTAAATCTTTACTCTCCAGAAAAAATTCCTTCCTTCGTATTTTCTTGAGTGAGGTCGACTTCATCTAGGTATTCCTCTTCTTCAAGAATACGTTTCATTATTTCTGCGCTTTATAAATATTTTTCCTAGATTTTATGAGTTCGGACGATTCTCAAGTACATTCATGCGGAAATCAACAGGAAGAAATTGTGTCTTCTTCATCAACTCGTATTAACTCCCATCCCCGTCGTTTACCCACAACCATCCAACTCCCCTAATAGCATGGAATAGCGACGAAAAATGAGGGAATAGAGGTCGCAAAGGGTAAATAAAGATAGGAATAAAAAATTGGGGACATATTCCTTTAGGTCGGTCATTACGGGGGACGCATTAGCCAGCATAAAAGCCAAGTATAGTAAACCTAATACTGTAGAACTAGTGATCCCATCATCTTCCGATCGAGCTAACACTCCACCTTTGGGCACCGTAGCCCTCAACTTGACGATCCTTCAAGCTGGGTTGAGACTTCCTTTCCCAAAGATTATTCGCCAATTCTTTGCTTCGTGGGTAATTGCCCCAACCCAACTTTGTCCAAATGGGTGGAGGACTTTGATAGCGACCTTAATCATATGGAAGCAACTAGGTCATCCCGAGCTAATGTGTCCCAATTTAACTCCCTGTTCGCTTTTAAAGAGGATGGGAAGAACACGGGATGGTGGTATACTAGCGTCCGACCTAAAACGGGGGGCCATTAGTTTTAGACACACCTTCCTCAATTAAAGGATGGAAGGAGGAATTCTTCTTTGTCCTGGGGGACTGGCAGTTCCATCCTGCCGAAGTGGATATGGAGGACGTAGTCCCCACTCTTTATCATTCTTTCTGTAAGTAGAAATTACTTTATTTCTGATTGAAATTTTTTCATATCAAAATCACTTCCCTTAACCCTCTTTCTCCCTTTCTCGCAATTTACAGGCCTTGCCGTTTAAGCTCGGTTATCTAAGGTGAGGCTGATTCTATCCATGCTCTCTCCAACATACAGAGGTCTTGTAAGTTTGTAATTTCAGTCGCGAACTTATTCCAGGTGGGTTTACTTCGGACACTGCCACCGATCTCGACCTCCAGCCATCCCACTACTTCTGCCCCCGCTTCTTCTTGTAAGTCACTCTTATATTGACTTAAGTATTATATCATTTCTATTTTACTTAGAACTTCTCGAAATGACATTTTCGTCAACTTCTATGCCAGGTCAAGTACAGACATACTAAATTTTTGGGCAGCAAAGGCGGCAGCAGCTGAGGCTGCTAAGGCAAAAAGGAAAGTCATTGATACCGAGGTCATCGATCAACTCGAGGAGGTCAATTCGGAGTCTGAAGTAGAGCAGCTACTGAAGAGACACCGTTCCACAGATTGGTCAGCTATGCCAACCCCGCCAGCTCCACCCAGTTCTCCTCAACCGATTCCCTTGGCTATTCCCATTGCAGTAGCGACTTCTTCTTCAAAGTCATAAGAAAGGTGTCTTGATCTGCAGAGCCCAAATGTGGACGATCTCGTGGGGCACCGTCCTGAGGTCTTCTTAGATTTCCTTCTAGCTCCCTATCCAGCAAGGGAAACGATTGCTGCATTACCATCCCCTTTGAGGGAATTCGTTGCCATTATGACCAGATGCTGGAATGAAATGGAGCAACAATTGCTAGCTGAGATGCCCATTGGAGAAAATATCATTTCAGCTCAGCTATACAACCATAGGGCAATCCTCCACATGACATCGGTCACTGAGAAGGTAAAGCTCCTGAATCTTTGACATCATACTTTTGTTACTCCTATCATGATCTCTAATACAACATTTTCTGTTTTTTTAAAGGTTAAGGCTGAGCTTGACAAGATGCTCAAATTGAGGGATCGGGCCAATATTCTTTTTGAGAAAGTGGAGGCGGAAAAAGCGGTCTTTGCGGAAAAAGAGAGGAATTATGAAGATCGTCTAAATGTAATGGGAGAAGAGCTCAATACCCGTTTGACCACAGAGCTGAAGCTCATGGATGAGATCAAAGCTTTGCGAGGGTGGGGAGAGAAGGATGATGTCCGAGCTGAGAGTGAAAATGAGAGCTGATGAAGCAACAGCTCAGGCAACCGTGACGGTAAGGAGGGTGAAAGAGGCAGAGCTAAAGGCCTCTAAAGCAGTTGAGAACTGGAGGGCCTCCCCTGAGTTAGATGCTCTAGCTCAGGATGCGTACGTGGTGGCCTTGGGAGAAATCATTAAATACATCAACAAGGAGAGACCAAGTTGGGATACTGCCTTTTTGGTATAAGCGTATAAAGAGCAGCAAGCTGAGCTGGATCATCTATCCGAAGCAGCTAAAGTAAAGATTACTCCAGTTAAGGAAGACGTGGCTCATGTTCACATTCTTCCACAAGACCCCCCCAGTCCCCTAGTTCCATTCTTACGCCTGACTTTATTTTTTATAACCCTTTGTAATTTCTTAACTTTAATTTGAATATTCTTATTTTAGCAGTAATTTCTTTCCTTGATTGTTTGCATGCAACATTAATTCATATTGTTATTGTAGTTACCTCTTTATAAGAAATTTTCTCAATTCATATAACTTTTAGCTGGACTTGCTTGTAGGCAATACTTAAGTTTTTACAAAATTTCACTAAGTGTTTGCAATATGGGCAACTTGTAGGGATTTCTACCAAGTGTTGCAGCACATGCAACCTTAGGTCGGTCTGCTCATGAGCAGGGCTTAAGTAATTCCTCATAGGAATTTCCACCAAGTGTTGCAGCACATCAACCTTAGCTCGGCCTGCTCATGAATAGGGCTTAAGTAATTCCTTGTAGGAATTTTCACCAAGTGTTGTAGCACATGTAACCTTTGCTCGACCTGCTCATGAGCGGGCTTAAGTAATTGTTTTTAGGAATTTTCACCAAGTATTGCAGCACATGCAACCTTAGTTCGGCCTTCTCATGAGCAGGGCTTAAGTAATTGTGTTGACATTTCTTTACTTTAGGAACATGTATCTTTATTATATTTATCATACATAGCATGCATTACAAAGCATAGTCGTTGCTTTACTGAATACATTTTAAGGTGCTCTGCGTTCCAATGATGCAGCAAAGGTCTTCCTTCCATATCTTCCAACTCATAGGCTCCCTTAAGCAATAGTTTCGTAGCTTTGTAAGGACCTTCCCAGTTTGGTCCCAAGGACCCATAATTGAGTTCTCTTGTTGCTAGAAAGACTTTTCTTAATACAAGGTCGCCCACCTTGAATTCTCGCTTCCTGGCCTTTTGATTGTAATACCTAGCATTGTGTTGCTTATATATAGCATTTCTGATCTCAGTCTCGTTCCTTTTCTCCTCTATCAAATCCAACTCTCCTCGCAATGATTGCTTATTTCCTTTCTCGTAATATGTCATCATCCGAGCAGAGGGAATTCCTACCTCAAGATGAATGACAGCTTCCACTCCAAAGGCTAAGGAAAATGGGGTTTCCCCTGTGCTATTCTTAGGTGTAGTGCAGTAGGACCACAACACACTGGGGAGTTCCTCTGCCCATCCCCCCTTAAGAACATCGAGTTTGGCCGTATATGCTTGATCCAGGACTAGATTAGCAACCCATGTTGGGTACTTTGCCTCACGAATAAACCCATTATGGAGTAGTTTTAGCACATTTTTGTTTAAGGCTTCATATCTTTCTGGGTTTAAATGTCTTCGTAGTTGTTGTTGTGGTCGTACTGTAGGGTCCAGTCCTAGTTTGTGGCAAGTGATGTTCGGGTCAATCCCTTTCATGTCCAAGTGATCTCATGTGAAGACGTCGAGGTTTCTTTGAAGGAATTTGATAATGTGATCTCGGTGGGTGGTTTTAATCCGTGATCGACCTTGAGTTCTTTTGGTGGGTCGCCTGATCCGACCTTTATTTTGTCCAACTCCTCTACGGGTTCTCCACCCTTCATTCACACGTGCGGGTCCAATGAACCGATGTCGGTCCCACGGTGTATACCATATGGACTTCCGGATTGGTCCTTACCCGACATGTTTCAGTAATATATTTCTTCCCCTTGACTTGCCCAACTCCATGTGGCGTGGGGAACTTAAAGGAGTAATGATACATTGACACAATCGCCTTGAGGTCGAATAACAGCGGTTGTCCCATAACGACGTCGTATGGGAAATTCGAGTCTATTGTGATAAATTTTGCATTCAACTTAGTTCGGCGTGGGGCTTCACCGACCTCAACTGGAAGCTTGATCTTCCCTTCTGCTTTAACAAGGGCCCCATTGAGTCCTAGTATCATATTGGGATATGACTGCAAAAAGCTTAATAGAATGCCCATCCATTCCAACTTGCGAACATAGAGTATGTTGAGGGAACTGCTTGTATCAATCAAGATCTTGGGTACAATAATTTCTGCGATGGGTGCTGAAATTGTCATTATACCCGAATAAGGATGAGAGTCCGCATCCTTTTCTTCAAATAGGAGTTGATCATCTAAAGCACTTCGGCGATGTTTCTCTGAGATGCCGATCTCAATAAGGTAGGCGAAAACTGGCCTTTTCAACTTATTCCCTTTTGCCTGCTCATCTACCTTTATCATTTGAACTCGAGGACTGGGTAAATCAACATTGCAAACCCTTGCTTCAGCTTGGTTCCCACATACAACACCCGGTCCGCTCTGAGTAGGAAATTTCATACAATAACGATAGATCGAGGTCACAGCTTGTAGCTCGTGCAACATGGGTCTTCCTAATATGCCATTATAGTTCGAAGGGAGATCTACCACAATAAAATCTGCCAAGATCCGTCTTTGACAAGGGGATTCACCTAAATCCACACTTAAAACAATTTGCCCTCGTGCCTCAATAGGAGCTCCTGAAAATCCTTATAACCTTCTACAATACGGTCGGATGTAGTGTTCTTGGATTTCCATTTGCTCCAGCGATCGAGAATATAGGACGTTCACCGAGCTTCCATTGTCAACTAAGACCCGATGCACCCGTACCTCTGCAACAGTCATGATAATGACTAACGCGTTACTCTGATCCTGCAGAACTCCGTATGAATCTTTTTCTGAAAACCCAAACCATTCCTCAGAAGGGCCGGACAACCCTAGGTTTTGTTAGTGTCACATTATAATTCTGCCAGGTGCGGGCGTTACGCGTCTGCCTCCGTCTGGACCTTCTGGACCCTTCAAGACATTGATTTCCGCTTATTAGAATTCTGATTTCAGCTCGAGCGATTGTATCCTGAGCTCGTTGGTTCGTTCTAGATTGATTTGGCTGTCGATTATCTACTTGGCTTGCTTCTCTAGGCTTGGCAACAAATTCCTGCAGGTGACCTCGGCGAATCAAAGACTCCACTTCGTCCTTCAGGTTTCTGCAGTTGTCTGTGCTATGCCCTGTAGACCTGTGATATCGACAGTACCTCCCTTGAGTCTTTTCCAAGTATTCCTTTTTCTGAGGGGGAGGTATGCGGAATGCCTCATTTTCCTCTGCCTCTAAGAAAACTTCTTCTAGTGTGGCATTCAAGGGATGATATTTGTGGAACCTTTCTGGGTACAGTTTGGAACATCCTTGGTCTTTCCCGTTCCTCCTTTTATCGCGGTTAAAATCTATGTCTACTTGTTTGCCTTTAGTTTGTTGTGAAGTTGGATGGTTCGAATTTAGCTTGAGATCTTCTTGATCCGACGTGGCTTCCTCAGCACCAATGTTTTTCTCAGCTCGGCTCAGGAACTCGTGATATGTCTAAGGTCCATCCTCATGTACGGACCACCAGAATCTCGTTTTTGGTCTTAATCCAGATAGGACAGCCATAAGTGCGGCGTCGTCGGAGATCTTTTCAACCTCCATGGATTGTTTGTTGAATCTACTAATATAGTTTTTTAGTGATTCAGTCCTCCCTTGTTTAATGCTCACTAACAGTTCTTTGGGTGTGGTCTTTGCCTTAGAACCCATAAATTGACCAAGAAATTCTGTGGCAAGGTCATTCCAACTTTTTTATGGAGCTTTGGTGGAGCCTTCCGAACCACATTTGGGCCTTATCTCCCAGGGTGAGTGGGAACGCGCGGCACATTATGGCATCTCCTGCTCCTTAAATGTAACGACCCGACCTCTCATCAGAGCCGTTATCTTACGTACCGTCCTCTCTGGGGTGGGCTTCTGCCCACTTTCTTCTGCCCACTTATCCCCTCACGGATTCTGACGCGTCCCCCAGGATTCGAACCCAAGACCTCCATCATATGGGAGACTTAAGTTGAAACCTGGTACCAATTGGACAAGAGCGGATGGTACGTAAGATAACGGCTCTGGTGAGAGGTCGGGTCGTTGGGTGGGCTTCTGCCCACTTATCCCCTCACGGCTTTCGATGCGTCCCCCAGGATTCGAACCCAAGACCTCCATCATATGGGAGACTTAAGTTGAAACCTGATACCAATTGGACAACGGCTCCGTTGAGAGGTCGGGCCGTTACATTGAAGCTCCATCCAGAAAGTATATTTATCCAGGTGACTAAGAGGATCTCCTTCCCCGTCATACCCGGTTAGCTGTGGCATCTTCAACTTCCTGGGTAGGGGTTCAACAAAGATGTCTTCAGTGAAGGGAGAATGGCGTTTCGTGAGATATTCCTCCGTACTCCCTTTGTTTTTAGCTTCGAGGTCAGCGATACGTTTCCTTAAGATGCTCATTTCATGTCCTAGTCGTTCCACAGGTTCAGGTCGTTCTACTGAGAGTCTAGAATAAGATTTTTCGTGCCTGATTGGCGGTGTAAGGGAATGTTGAGAACCCAACCTATTAAACATACTGTTGGTTTTTCGCAATTGGTTTTGCGGTTATGGGAAAACTTCTGATTTCTTCTGTTCGGCTTTTGAAAGATTCCCCTCCTGAGAACTGGAGGGTCCTTCTGGTTAGATGTTGTCTCGCTTTTTCCCTTTGTGGGGATTTGACCTCAGTATCCTGCGGTGGGGCAGGAATCTGACTCTGCTCCAGCCTATTGACAACATTCGCTAGCTTTTCAATGACTTCTCTCATTGCGATCATCTGAGGATCGATGGTGTCCGTTTGACCTCGTCCTCACCTTGCACTTTGCGGGTGGCTGGTATGTTCAGGATGAGTATATGATTGATTCCCAGATGTCGACGATTCATCCATCACAATATTTCCTTCGTGAATTTCGTGAGGAAATGGGGTTGCTTTTTCAAGTTGGAGGCCCTCCTTCTAGCGCCAAACTGTTGACATTGAAATTTGTATAAACAAATAGTCAACCCAACTTAATGGAAAATAAAGTTCTTATTAATGGGAAAGGATCGCGATATTTTTGTATTACAACAACAATCAAGGTTGTGTTCCATTTAATATAGGAGATATTTGAAATATGATTTAAAGATATTAAGAGATATTGTAATGCCTCCAAAGGAGTTGTCGTCCCCCTCCCTTTTGGCTTGCATCCCCTATTTATAGTAAGAAATATGCATGTATCCGACCTCCCACGTCTTGTCAGCCGTAAGTCCGAGTTGAAGAAGTACATTTGTTGCCCCAATTGGATTGGTAAACAAGCTCGGAATGTCAGGTCATTTCAGGTCATCATGAATTAATCCTACGGTGGCCCCAAGTAATTAATGAATTACATAAAGAAGAGAGCTTAATCACTTGATTGGTAGATTTTGCAGATGCTGATGCCAGAACTTTACATGTGCTCTCAACTGATTGGATATTGACATATTTCGTCAGCGATCTTTAATCATCATGTTTCTTCGAATCTCGATAAACTACATAAACTTCTCATACAAGCAACAATAGTTGACCTCGGATCACAATTGCTGAACCGACCTCACATTAGGACCTATTCTGCTCCCACAGTAATTCGAACTCAACCGACCTCGGAGGTCAGACATCAACAGGTTTCAACTCTATAGCATAACATGTCTCGTTTTAGGAGCTCCTAAACGTTTATGTAATGGGTCTTCAATATTTAAAAATAAGGTATTGGAATTTGTAAATCTGAGTTTTCATGTGAAGAATTTTGTCAATTTAGATGTTAAGTCCCACGAGATTTTGATTGACTTGGAAATAAACGTTGAGTGATTTGACGTGAGTTATGTGAAATTTGCGTGCGATTACATCGTCTAAATTGATGGTTGGTCACTTGGGGACCAATTGACTAATTCAAATAGGTTGGAGAACTGAAATTTTATTTTTAAAAGTTAATAAAGTATAGTAACACAATGTGAAAGGCTTGGGATTCAGCTATAATTTACCCCCAATATTAAGTACATTTTCCATAATTTAACCCTTTTTTTTTGTTACGTGCAAGATGTTTTATAGTGAGAATGTGATATTAGAAATGAGTTTAAGAAAAAAATTTGAAATACAATCATGGGCTAAATTGATTTCACTTTATAATTTCATTTTTTCCCTTTATTTTGGGGATAATAATCCAAAAGGTCACTAAACTTTGCAAAAGGTCTACAAGAGGTCATTGAATTTTAAAAATCAGTTCATTCATCACTAAACTTTGCATTTTTTAATTTCGTTAGTCACTGAACTCAAATTCTGTCAAAAAATTGACGAAAGCTGCTAGCGGTGGGGAATTTGAAAATCGCAAACTGCAAAATATACGATTTAATATTGAATTGTAACATCCGTTAACCTGCTAGCGAAGATAAAATTGATGTTGTCGGTTTGAAGCAGAGAGCTTGTGAAAGAAGTTGTCGTTTCCTCTTTTTTTTTTTTTTTTTCTTCCAAGAAGCAAGCATAGATTCAAAGTCAACAATTGTGTGTATGAGTATGAGGAAGTCCATATTACCCTTGAAGCTTGGATGAATAGTGAAGAATTGATATGGATATAATGGGGTTAATACCCTAAATAGTC